>LUCH01001898.1:40182-111251 GCA_013368495.1 Paragonimus heterotremus
TATTTATTCCCGCCGAGTCTACTCGTTGATTTTGGTTATTCTTATGCATAAAGACCCACTGTAGCTTTATTTTCGCCACAATTCTATATGAAGGAGTAAAACAGAGAACTAAATGTGAAAATAACTTGACGTTAGCAATATGATTGATTTTCACAGGGTTGAAGTCGCGCATGAATTTGACTAGCCAATAATCAACTCTTTGTAGCTGTCTCCAAACAAACACTGTAGCACAGAATGTGTTGGTCGTTTTAATGTTGTGTTGAATGGTGGAATAATTTGATGCTGTGATTTTTTGAAAATATATACTCAGCTTGTCTTGCGATAGCTGTGAAATAGGTCCAGTGAAGGTAAATCACAATAATACATCGGCCAATTAGTTTGTGTTATAACGGTCAGGTTGACGTATAGTTGAGCATAGCAACAACGTCAGTCGTATCGTTTCGAGTTGCGCTCTGTGATCTGTCGACACATCCTAAATGTAGCTCGCGATACCCAATATATACTGATGGTCAAATAGCCCTGCTACCTTGTTAGTATAGAGCTTGTCAATTATGATTACAAGTATCTGTTCCCATAACACATCGTCCACCGCGTCCACAACCAATAATTTTACAGAACAAGGGATTTTCTGTAATACTTAGTTGTGTATCTGAACGCTTTCACACAAATCCAGTTTCGATGATTAGAATAATATGTTATTCTGATAATCTTACTGATTTAAATCTTATTAAAAACTAACACCGTATTCTACCAAACGCCACATTTAGACCATTGGATATGTTAGAACAGAAAGGTCTGATTTTGAAGATTTTGTAGACGTTGATTACATTGTGTCCACCAGTGATTCGTTCGGGACTCCTCGTGCGCGATTGCTTGGCGGGAAGTTTGAGAACAGCGGAAGATGAACGTAGTGTAGGGGTGTTCGGATGGAGTACAAATGTCTCTGAATAGATGAGGCAGAAGTGAATTAGCAAACGTGACATGGCAGTTGTCCGCGCAGTGGACACGCGTAGGATAAGCGATCACATGTTTTGAGAGAGACATGGAAGGTGTGACAAACAGCAATAATTACTGAAAAGGGGGTTCGTGTGGTCTTGGAATAGAATGTGCATCACACGATTCAACATGTTTACCACGCTTGTAAATGGATCATGTATTTGTGGTGGTCGTTAACATGTGCCTTTTATTGTAGGATTAGAATACCGTATCTGCATTCTTGCCAATTGAGAAATGCGTTAGGTAGCGACCAGTTGCCTTAGCAGTGTTTACCGTGAGACACTAAACGACACTTGCGTGGCTTACAGATTGGTGTGTTGAACAAGGCCATTTGTCAAGTTGTCCAGCTGGAGGCAAGTTCTTTGATTTCATTAAAACAAACTTAGAGCTGATGAACCTGTGTATTTGGCTGTTCAATAGGATGGATTTTACAACATTTAGTGCACTCGCTATGCTCACAAGAGGTGTTGCTGATTGTCGTGACTGAAGGTGATAATCGTTCTCGGTTTCCTCATATTCCCGAAGCCGTGCAAATGAGCGTTCAGCTAGGCTAGAAATATAGAATTTGTGTAACAAACTGTTTTGACAAACTAAAGCTTCGTAAAGCTCACTTTATAGCATATGAGATGCTCGTACTACATAGACAGCATTCGTTCAGAAGTCACGAACAATCGACAGACGTTTGACAAATGAGGATCCCATAGGTAGGTCATGCCGTCCAATAGTAAGTTCTTGGAATCTTGACGGTTCTTAGGGAAACATCATCTTGTGAACTCGCCGATAGACTGTAGACCACCGAATCTAGCCCGGCTGATCGATAGTTCTCCGGGTCATCTACGCATCCAACTTTGAACATATTTGCGATTGTGAATCGGTTTCAACTTTCCTGCAGACTTTCAGTTCATGAGCAATGATTAGGTAATACTGCCTATTGTTCAACCAATCTTATGGCACCGCTCTTCAGGACGAGAGGGATATCAAGTCTGGTCCGAGTGATCCGTCAGTCGCTAACACAACTAGTGCGAATCTAATCTGTGACACGGGAATCTCGGATAACTCAATCAACCTGCTGCCCTTGTGCCCAAAAATGACCCCCGATCTGCAATTATACACGCTTACGTACTGTTTCCCCACACGGTGGGTTGCTGCTTTCCTAGCACAGGTATTTGTCAGCGAGAGGTCCAAACTAGAAAATTTCTAATCATACTCTCATGTGTGGTTCACTTCTCGTTGTGGATAAGCTCAGGTGTCATTCTCAGCTTTGAACTAAGACGGCAATAATAGTGAAACTGCTCAACACTGAGGGCAGTCATGGCACGATTGCGCAGCTTGACACAATCAGCAAACTAAAGTATAGTTTGTTCTTGCTGGCGTGTGTTCCAGTTTGGACGTTCCATCGCATTCAGATATTAGTCATATTTTCACAAGAGTCTTGGTTTTCTAGCGCATCGTGGACATTTTACGATAATATTTTTGTCACAGCTGCTAAGCTTGTAGAGGCTGAATATGGTGATGTAGCTATCTGAGCTGGGTCTTGGGCCTCCAAAAATTTTCCACACGGTCTCACGTGCCCCATAGATGATGACCTGTTGTTTGTCAAAATGACAGAACTGTTTGCTGCTTCCCTGAAAACCGTATGAATGCTCGCAGGATTTCGAAACTAACATCACTGTTTTTATAAGCGGAACCAACAAATTACCAAGATCACGCTGATTGGTGACGAGAAAAGACAGTGAGAATGAATGACAACATGTTTACTGCGATACAGATACTGGTTTGTGGTAAACGGTTCTCACTGACAACATTGTGACAGATATAATAAACATAATCATCGACAGAATAATGGATGACTGACGTTAACAAATGCAATATAGCGAGATCAGTATGATTGATTCAGGGAAAACAATGATTTTGTCCAGTGATATGAAGAAGTGCATGATGATCAACATTAAATAGGTTGGTTCTGGTGTTTCCTCAATGTAACTAGCTTCAATACACACCATCCATTTCTGTTCGTTGCCAAGTGCCCGTTTGCGCTTTAACTTTTGCTGGAAGCAGTGAGTCGACGTACATGGAGAACCAACATGATTTGTCAGTTGCATTGAAGTAGGCCACTCGACACATTCGGACCTTGCGACATCTACAGCAAAACATGAGATCATGGTATTTGATTAGAAGTATCGAGTTCGGATAGTGAAACGTTTTGTAAACAATAATAATACATTAATTAGAAAGCCGGCATATAGTAGCACAATTCCATGAGGTCTCATAAAAGCCGATCTTACTTTGCCATATTATGTTGCAAGTCACATTTTCAAACAGTACATTCAACAGCATAAATGGTAGTGAGCATGAGAATGATCAAACAGTTGATCATCCCAACGTAGTGGATGACAACAGGGAACTCTCTGTCGAGTGAATTTATTAGCCACGCTATCATCCATGTTCTGTATAGAAGATGGCCGTGTCCACATCAATGTGGTTTTATTTTCCAGTATTTAAAATAGATGTCACACGACGTATGTTGTATGATAAGCAGTGGCATCCAGTGTTGGTGAATGCTGAGCGTTCCAGCAACATCCTTCGTCTTGTGGGTCACTATGTATTCCCTGGTTCAGGGACCTGTCGTGACTGACGTATTCAAACTGCGTTCTGAATTCTTTTCATTGACAACTATGTGGAACTCCAAATATTTGGTAGATCAAATGCTGAAGTTAGAGCTTCATCGACAACAACACATTGTTGAGATATATATTGGGATATTTGTGAAACTTCATACCTCATATATTTGAGTAGGGTTATTTACCTGAAACGATATGGAAATCCATTTCCTCCGACAGTCGATAAACTTTGTGTGCCAAATATCTGGCGTACTGATAATCAGTGCCCGTCACCTATCACACCAGTCTACTGGTTCTTCGTTTCTATAAATCACTTCTGGTTAAACTCATACTGATTATTCCATGTACGTTAGATTACAAGTATACGCAGGAAGGACGGATAACACGATTGAAGCTTGAACAATGGAATTTGTTTCCAGAATACTTGTACGCCTGTTAGAATATACCCGTCAAATTTGTGGGCAAATGTGTGGTAATGTGAGGGCTCATAATTTAATAAGAAACACCAGTTGTGTCTTACCGTTGCGTGTAACGCCAAACAATCCCTACTGCATAGAACCGTGGTAATTAATATGGTCATTTTAATGTTCCAGATCACCTGGTCGTCTCTGATTACGCGATACGAAGTAGGACGCGGTGAGGTTAATCGTAGAACAACACAGTTATTATCAGTTCACATGGAATCGAAGATGTCAAACGAATCGTCTGTTAAGTGAGAGACAGTTACATTCTCATAAACATAGTTATTACGTTGGAGACAATAACGACAGAAACAACGAAGTGTTACAAACATACTGGGAACTGCAGAGCATCACATCATGAAGGAATACTATAAGGAATCACTATGTGCCCTCAAAGTCTGATCATCTTGAAAGCGGATTGAGACATCAATGCATTCCTAGATAAAATGTACCTGAACTGGCATTCGATGTACGTTTGAGCGGTTGATTTAGTGAAACAACCTCTAGTTCCACTTCGACTTGCGAAGATATCTTCGGGATTGCCTTCCACTTTGAAACGCATTGATTTTACAACTGCCATTTCTTCATGTTTAGTAGGCAGTTCAATAGTTTCGCAGAGTGGAAACGCAAGCGTACCCTCGTCAGCTGGTTCAAGCTGAACTCTCCGGTAAATTCTGAGAGGTTTTCCTGTGTAATCAATATCACTTCTAGACGCGCTATCAGGCAGTGTGAGAATAGCCATCTGAGGATCACCCGTTTTCAATATTCGTGGATCATCTAGTGAAGGCTTGTGGAGCTCCGTGAGTGAAGTCCAGAAAGCATCACGACGATGGTCCATCGGGTACAAGTGTTCATAGTTAGTGCCGATCAAATATGTGTGTTGATTTGGCAATGAATTGCGGTTATTGCAATATAAGTTAGCTTTGCAAAAGTGCATGCGTTCTGTGTGAATATGCAGGCAGCCCTTCCTAGATCTATATTCGTCATGTTTACAGATAACATCCGCACTTGCCAACGAGATTGGCAGATAATACAGAATGGCGAACCAAAACTGATGCATATTGAACAACTCGCAAATTGTGACTGCTTACATAATAATATAGGCCGGCAACTGCATGGCTGCGCACATTCCACTGGCTGTCGAACTTGAGCTGGTGCGTATCGAGAGATGATTGGTCAGTTGTTTTTCCGTATTTTGTAATTGTTTTGTCTGCACCTACGTCTTTTCAAAACATTCACAATTTCTATGCAAGTTGTCGTCAAAAATGACATGCGAACATTTGACTTTGTTGTCGCAAACCCGTACAACTCAGCAGATCAAATTTCAACATGACACTTATTTTAGCTCTTTCCGCTCACTATAATTATTATTGTATCACCGTGTAACTGATTATCTGAGCTTGGAAAAGCAACACGAAACAATCAACGTTCGGTCATCTGTTATTTTACTCCACACAAAACTAACAAAATTAACAGAGTTTATTATCGAACGACATTGAATCGTCCGCTAACGATTCAAGGTTCACGACGAGTTACGCGTAATCGGTTAATCCAAAAATGTCTCTCTCAATACCCAATGACAGGGAAGATAATCTATCTTCGAAACGGTTAATGAGAAGGCGCTCGTGAAAACTGGATTTAATACGGTACCGATTAAATCAATGTACATGAAAACTAAATATATTACCTCGAATGTGAAAAATTTTCACAAATTAAACAAAGAATGTGCCGGTACAACAACTCTGACAACTAGGCACCGCTCAGTATTGGTGGACGATATAACGAAATTGAGTTCACTCAAACTAATGGTCATTGGTTGGGTTGGAGCAAAGTGACAGTTCATGCATTTAGAAATGGTAAGAATTATAAGCTACTCCAGAAAGAATATGGAAGAAAAATGTATTATTTTGACATTTAGAAATGTAGAGAGATTAGATTGAATAAGAGCAAAAGAAATGGTTACAGTAGCTAATGTAAGAATAAAAATGGTTGATATTGTTTATTCTTAGAAAAATGAAGAAAGATAGGGCCACCCCTTAACACCAATCACCCAAAGCAGAGCGATCTCAAAATTCATGCAACAGACCTTACCAGAATCAACAAACGAAGCGGAAGTTTACTTAGTATTCAATAACGTTGCACATCTTCAAATGTGAGCAAAAAATGCATATGTTACGTGGCCTGTTGTTTACTCCAAGTGGTATTTGCTTCGTTGAATTGACCAACTAAAACTGGTTTTTGATGTTCGAGTACTGTGAATATCGGATTATGATGATAAGACAACCTACTAACTGGTGCACTGATAAACAGCTAGTTCCTTCCAAGTGCACTACGAAGCAAAACATGTTATATATCGTTTATTCTGAGGAGCAATATACACAGCTTCATTCAAAGGAAGAACAGACATTGACATCAAAATTGGGCAACAGATATGTAAAAGGGTGAATGTGAAAACAAGCTGTCTGTCAAACGTGAGACGCTGCATAGTTAGCAACATTGAACAGTTGACAAGTCCTCTCTCAAGAATAGCAAGCGTTAATGGGTCAGTCATCTAATGAAAACTTATTTGCGGCGTATATACCGAATGAGTTTAAAATTATTTTCAAAACACAATTACGAAAAATAACAGAAATAAAATAGATGTAAGATCAGTCTTACGGAAGCAAAAGTTCTTCAGAACACGGAAGTGTCATCACAGTCAAGGCTGACGCATCGGGACAGAAAAATGTCCTCCATAATGAGACAACTGTCAGAGCAGTGACAAAGTTCAACACCAGGTTCCCCGCATAATTGTATCATAGGTTTCGAGGGAACCTAGAACAGTCAGTAAACATAAATCCGTGACTGCGTAGAAGAGCAGTCCCAGTCGAAGAATAGCATTACTTGAAGAGGGAAATATAATACCGCGAAAAGAGATGATCACAGGTGAGTGAGAAACAGAGTTCACATCACAGCCCAAAGTATGGAAGACCGACTGAAAAGCGGCATTATTAGAGTCGGTCTCGTATTTCGCGATCTTGTCTGTTCAAGCAAATTGGCTTCCGTAATCATCCACTATACTGAAGTCAAACACCACAGCTGCGCCATCACGAACCGCGATCACGTCGGGTTTGATGAACGAGATCGCCGTTGGTACTTGCAACTCCTCGAAGACTGTATATTCCAACTTGTGCAGTCGTCTCGCCAGGTCTTTGGTCACACGGTTGTGTCGGGCACAACGCGCGTCATGGGTGATCCAGCATGATTGCATAATATGAGCAAGACTTCCCGGTTGAACGCAATTGCCGCGACAGAGAACAGAGTGGTCACTTCGGCTACCTCGTGAATTTCGGACTTCAGTCCGCAACATCGGAGCCGGATGGCACGAATGAAGTTTCTGGGGAAGATGCGATGTGGGTTAAACAGCCAACCATTAGAGAGTGGAGAGCGCGACACTTCCTGAAGACCACGGCAGTCAAATGAATGGTACAGTTTATCCATCCACACCGCATGAGCTTCCTCCTTGTTCGTCACCACTACGCCCTGAACGCCTACTGGGATGTTCACTTCCCTCAAGATAGGGCCAAACGAATTATTCTTGACCACATTCCGCGGAACTGGACATTGACTGAATATAAATCTCTCCACTCGAGATTTGCGCGAGATTGTAATAATAGTAGACAAACTGGAGATGCCCAAATCTCCCAAACGAATTGGAGTATGGATGTAGCTGGTTGATGTATCTTCAGGAAGGCTGAGCCATTGCCGAACAAACTGGTGAATCGTACAATCCATAGCTTTGAGTGTGTTACGGTGAAATCGGTACAACATTAAGGAGTGATTCATTTTCGGGATTAGATGCTGTCTCAGCAGTTCAAGACGTTGGTGTGGCTTCAAGAGCTCTTTGGTAGTTACATTCAGCATCGTACGAAGTTGCAGACGGTGACTAGTAAATGCTTTACCCTTTCAGGTGAACGGAATACCAAGATAGGTCACCGTGTCGGAGGCGCATAATGAGTGGATAATGTCCGTGCCGAAACGGATAGTCTCATCGGAGATGGCAGTTGTGTTATGTTCATGGTCACCGCGGATGACCATCACTTTAGTCTTCTGTGTGTTAATCTTCAGTCCGGATAGTTCCAAGGTACTAGCGGGGGCCGCAAGCTTTCGGAGAGACGCGTAGGATTCTCAGCTAAGAGGATCAGATCGTCGGTGTAGGCGAAACCGCTAACCAGCGTGTCGTGGAACTGGTAGCCAAGCTCCGGTCGAGATAGTTCCAACACCTCATCCATTGCCATCATGAACAGAAGCGGGGACAATGGGTCGCTATGACGAGCACCACGCTGGGACCGGAAAACGGAACCATTGAGTGTGACGGAAGCAATTCTGTAGGAGTCGGCAATGTAATGTGTCAGAGGTGGAGGAGCACCGGAGGCTCGGGCCGATCTGATAATCGAATCTTGTGAGATAGAATCTAACGCTTTGGACACGTCGATACAAGCCGCCCACAGACTAGAAGAGGTGGTACATGAGTTCCGAAGCATCGCATGAAGCAGGGAGGTCGCCTCAAAGCAACCGTCACGATGTAGGAATGCAAACTGGAGGGCGGGCAGTTGCAAGCGTGAATTCCAACGATCGGCCAATATCTTGTGGAAACAACGTATCAACGTTGAAGATACGGTGATGGGTCTGGGTTCGGTAGGAGATGAATGATTGTCCACTTTGGGTACAAGCGTGATGCGACAGCGGCATAAATGGATTGGACAACCTTGGGTAAGCGAGAACAGGTTGAAGTATCCGGCAAATGCATCAGCTTTCAAACGCTTCAAATGTTTGAGCCACAATTTGTCCAAACCTAGAGCGGTGTTCCTCATGTGCTTCTAAGTGCATGATGCTTCTTCCTCCGTAATCGCGTCGATTAGAGGCCAGTCCGGAGGCAGAATCGCGCGAGATGGTCGTTCATCAACGTGTGCATGAGCCCATACTACCACAGACCAGTATTCGCTGGGATTATCTGGGAGGCCATGGTTCATCTTATAGACAGTTTTCCAGTTGCCAGAAAATACTGCAAACGCAGCGTCTTTCCTACTCTGGTGATAGATCGTTTGGATCTCTGCATAGTTAGCCTTTCTTGTGTGTTTCGTAGTCAAGTGGGTTTCGGCGTAAACACGGCCACGTCGTCGAGTCACAGAACGCCAGGTGTACGGAAAAGCTAATGAGGCGTGCGTGTTCAGCAGCCATTTAGCTTGTACCACTCTGAATACACCTGTCTGAAGACCACGGGCAATAGCTAGTAGCTTATCACTGTGAAGGAAAGCCTCTCTATTGGACTCCAGTTGGGTAATCACTGTTTGGATCAAACAGGAAAACCACTCAGAGTGATCAGCAGCTTGGGACCCAATATGCGTTGTCGTGTTAATCTGTGAGACGGTGGTTGGATTGGCAGCGGGAGCATTGTTTCTCTACCAAATCAGCGCATACAGACGAGTCCGAATGCTCCCCAATTTACGACCTGGAAAATGTGTAAGGAGCCGATGATGAAAATCGCGTCGAGTAGGACACAACGGAGCTAGTGCATTGGCACTTCTGATGAGAGAACCCAATTCCTGCTGAGACCAATTGGATCCGCGGTTTTCATGGATATGAGCTTATCATGGTTGCGTTCGACCGGATGGGTATGCCTTCTGTGTTGACCGAGACCGATTTTGGTGGGAAAGCTTCGGTCACAGTTGGCACAGTCATAGATTGTGGCAGGCTGGGTGTCCACTTCCTGCTGTAAGCCATTCCTGTGTTCATGCGCCGACAAGTCAACATTCGATTTGCAAATCTTCTCACATTCTGAACAGGTGTACTCCGCTCGCCTATCCTATGTACTGGTGATTGCCTGCACAGAGATGCTGGCGGTATTTTCATTGTCTTGATCGATTGTAACTAGTACGATTAAAACCAGGTAGAGTGGTTGGCCTTATCTGGAGTTGCTGAACTCTTAACCAGTCAAGGTTTGCACCGAGACCGCCCAGTGGGCACTACGTGGAGGTGGTTCAGCCCGCCGACTATAGCTCCCCGGCCGGAAATCGAACTCGGGCCTTCCACGTGACAGTCGGAATTACTCACCACTAGTATTACTATTTTGGGCTCGGAATTCGTACTGGTGTTATTCATGTAGATGTGGCGACAGCCTAATAGTACGATTCACCCGCGTAAACGACACCTGTATTCCTGTTCTGCTGAATATTACCTAACAGTCCTGAAGTGTTTCTAGGCATTGCTAACTATTGATTAGTAATTATGTTGGTGGTAGATTTTATCGCAAAAGACTCGACTGCTTATCCGAAAATCCTTGGTCATGAACATTGTTTCTTGGTCCTCTGGCATCCACGGTCAATGTGTTACGTCAGTGGCCGTAAATTTTCAAAATAATTTTGTAAGCCTTGTAATAATCCACAATGAAATATCTGATGAGAAATCTAAGGATATTATATTTCAATATCACGACGCGTATTGAAAAGAAATCACTCAAAAATTTCACAGAATGTTGTGGTTCCAGCATGCAAAAATATCCTATTCATCGAGTGAGGGTGATGAAACGGTTACTCTGCAGTCTCTCGAGTCGATCGGGTAATCTGAGTCTTGATCAGAGGCGTCCTTGTCTGAGGGTTTTCTTATGAAAGTTCGGTCATGCCTAGTGCGAGATCAGTGATCCACATTTTGGAAAGGATATCGCAGCACAATGGTGCCAGAGTGCAATAGTAACAGACATTGCGAATATGTGCACCACTGACGATCACCAGCGATAGCTTCATTTCGAAAGTAATTCAATAAAATACATATGAGAGTATGTAAGATACGATTAAGTTCGTACGATCTTGAACTGATGGAGGCAAGTCCTCTTCTGTCAACAATATCATGATGATCATCTTTTCCGAAGTCCCATCATATCATGGAGCTGAGGTGATCGTTTTCACGAGAAACAAACAGTATATAATGAAGTAAGATAAAATAATCATGAAAGCGCTGAACAGATATGTTATAAGAGTTTACATCATTATTTTCAGGATTGTAGTCTTCTACTCACAGTGATGAATATTTTGTGGTTACTTCATATTGATTAACCAACGTTAATAGAACGTGATGCTAACGGGGGTGGTAGTAGTAATCCAGATGTCACATAATTAAAGCGGAACAGGATACAATAAACGTAGGTATCGGAAATCGTATTATCGATGTTTTTCAGTGGAAACAACTTGGCGGACTATGGTAAATATAATCAGGTCATTGAACCTCGTTATGATTTCTTGATTGTTTTCCAGTGTAGTTTGTGTTCACGTGGCTAATAGTACTTTCGTCAGAATTCAACTGGTCTGTATTTCGCAGGTGTATTCACTCATCGAAGTAGTCGGGTTTCGAACGAATTCTCCCAATGGGCATATTAGTCATTAAAGCATCATTATATACATGGCAAAAACCATGTAGTCATTATGGGGAAAATTCAGTGAGAACTGCAGACATGACATTCATTTACCAATAAAACACCCACCGTCTATTCACGAGTTTATAATAAACCCAACCGAGGATATTTTGAATGCGTGTCAACTACAATCAAGCGGAAATACAGTGTTGATGTTCGGATGTCCAGTTTGTAGTTCCCAGTGTGAACTGCTTAGAAAGTGGTGATGCTCGAACAGTCTAATCATTTGGTGGATTTCATATGAGACAATGGAGATGCTGGATGACTGAGCCTACGCATGTTGTGTTCTGGCTCCCCGAATGCATCCATAGACGAACACACGCAGTGATTGTGGAGCTAGCGCAGTCTGTTTATTTTTGATTCGAAAAACGGAGTTTCACTGATCAGTCTCTTATATGCTTAGGAGTCGATCGAACCACCTCATTATCAGAGGTGGAACCGTAGGGAAACCTCATTCGACCGCATCATATGCTATTCCTTCAGGTTGGAAACATTCAGCCGCAGTCCATATCATGAGTGATTGATTGTGTAAAATGTGTTGCAACTGAAACTTTTGAATTAACCAATCTGGCGATAATATATCGCACTGGAATACCCTCAAACAATTCAGTGTACAGAACTGAATCAATTCTGTTCGTCAGCTGAGTTACGGTAATATGCTCACCTTAACATTATTCACTGTAGCTATCAAAATTCTACGAAACTGTGTTTTGTAAGAGACAATTTGCTGCATTATCTGAGAAACATGTATATTCAGCTGCCTCTTATTTCACATTCTCGTGTTATTCATACTGAACTATTGCACTTCATCATGTTACTTGTTACTTGTTCTCAATAATGATCAAACGCTTGTTTCGCAAGAAGGACACTTGATCGTAGCCTTCACATTCAGATAAGCCTTTTGGCTAACTCACTTTGAAAGAAAGGACTAGATTCGAGTTTCGTTCTTATCAGAGCTCATCAGTAGTGCATATCCTTGCCCGGCTCATAGTTTACACTCTTGCCTTCTCGCTCGTGAGACTAGCTTGGATGCGTTCGTAGACGAAGGGTAAGTGTGGTTGCTGGGTTGGTCCATTCTGTTTATGCTTCCTCTTCGACTTAATTTGGGGCCAATATTTTCACTGATCCGTCTCTTATAAGCTGAGGAATCGATCGAACCACCTAATTATGAGAGGTGGAACCGTTACGAAACATCATTTGACTGTATCGCATATTATTCCTTTGGGTGTGAAACAGTCAGCAGCAGTCGATCTTGAAAATGATTGACTGTGCGAAATCTATCGCAACTGCAACTTCCAAATTAAGGATTCGGGCAATAATGTTTGGCACCCAAATACATTCAAACAATTCAGTGGGTAGAACTGAGTCACATCTCTTCTTGCACTGAGTTACAGTAACATGCTTACTTGGACAATGTTTGCTGAAGCTACCGTAATTCAATGAAACTGGGCTTTGTAATTGTCGGTGTGCTGGATTATTTTTGAGAAGTATGTATAATCGGCTGCTTGTCTTTTCATAGTCTCGTGTTATTCACACTGAACTATTGCATATCAAACTGTTACTTATTGCTTGTTCTAAATTATGATCGAACTCTTGTCTCTCCGGGGAGAAAGTTAGAAACAGGTTATCAGCCTGATTAAGCCCGCCCTGTTAGTAACGTCTGAGGGGTCTATCTATTTAATCAGCACCACGTGTAACCTGTAATTCAGGTCCTTCAAAAACAGCCATCCGATTATCACTCGTTTTGAAGATTCGTCAATTCACAACTGAAATTGTGTGAGGCTCAGCAAGTGGAGTTTGAACATAACTATGATGTACAGATATGAGGTTCTATGGACCATAATTGGAATCGATCAACCATTTGTGTTGATTTGGCAATGAAATGTTGGTGTTGCAATACCGATTAGTCCCTCAGACTTACATATGCTGTCGATGAAATGAAGTGGATCTGTTCGTTGTTCTGATTGCGACAAGTTAACAAATAATCCCCGCAATCCTATGTTCAGAAAACGAGCCGTTCTAGTAGTGGGACTTAATTAGGGGGATTTTTCCATTGTGGAACAAAAGGGACTTGACCTTACTTAGAAAGTGTATGAATATTAATCAAAAGTACATACTCCGAATATTCATTGAGACATCCCACGCAAGTGCTAAAACGAAGACCTCGGGCTGGCTGCAGTAAGTACTTATAATCCACGATACAAGAAACCACATTTATAAAAGCACAACAGTATTGAACAAATTATATTCTTCTATTGATCTTCGCAAATTCAAACTGTAAGTGGATTGGTGCAATACAGAACATAGGACTTGGCAACTAGCGGGTGGCGCAACATTCAGGATTTTCGTCCAATTCCACGTGTTATCTCTAACGCAACATTTGGGTTGGTCGTAGTTTGGACAAGCGTAGATTTTCACAATGGTGACCGTGCTACTATGACTCAGAAGATCGCAGATTAATATAAGACAGTTTTCCGGATTTTATGCGTCGCCAATGCCACTACTGATTTTACTGTGCTGCCTCCAAATTATGGTTGTCTAATCACCCTCCATGGACCAGGAGTAACAAAAACAAATAGAGGAAGTTTCCATACATGTCTATTATACATACAGAAGGGGAACAATGGAGGACAAAATGAAAATGGGCGAGACGTAACACGTAAACGGAAAGCAAATAAAGCGTACGATTTATTCATCAACCACTCAACCTAAGTCAGGAAACACCGTTGACAAACACTTATCGTGCCAGTGCTTCAAATAATTCGTTCGTTTAGTTAACACTGCTACCGCTTACTCAAAGTGTACAGTACTTTGCAAGACAGCAGGTAGATTTGATCGTTTTTACTACAGTTGGTTTCAGGCGGTCTTCAATCATGCCCTCAAAGCGTTGAGTTGATGGAATGCTTGAACTCCACCTTCATTTATCTCCCAAAATCTCTCATCTATGTTTTCAGATGGAATACCATGGATATATATGGCTTTTCCACGTGTATAATGGAAACTCCTACATTCACACACACTAATTAATTGCATTTGGCTAGGCTGAAAGGAAATCTTCACTTTACTATTCATTTCTGGATTATATTTTGAAATTCATGCACGGTTTCGTAACTGGAACAGCCATCCGGCATTTCGTCGCCTAGAAACATACCGCGCTTGCAAGACATGTGAAGCATTAAGTCGTTGATGTAAACCGGAACACAAAAGGCCCCGGAATAATCTCTCATGGTATCCAACTTCTGAAATCTTATGAACTTGAATGCGTACCATTTGCTTGGATGTAGAAATTTCGATCCTGCATTTCAAGCCGTATCCCACTCAAAATGTCTGAAGATAAGTTAATTTCAAATTGAACATCACTCACAATTGATCGCAGCTGTCGCAGTCCCATAAACTTTCCAGTCGGCCCCTTTCGGTTGTTCCATCCCCTTCTGATGACGCGCCAAACAAACGAGCAAGAGTACCCGTCGAAGTGTTAGCTAACTGCTTTAACAACCCTGCTTGTGTACCACCTAGCCTTACTAGATAGTTAAGGAGTAGTTCCACCATCAGTGATGTAAACTTATTTAAAGAAACACAGAAGGATCTCAGCGGCTTCTTTGTCAACAATGGAATTCACACTTTTCAATTCACCACAGTATAACGAAACTGACACCGACGCCCTGAGTTGGACGGAGTTATATTATATACCTTAGGATTCGTACTTGCCAGGTGTGTGAACGTTTGTTGTTAATCCGGCCGACACTTAGTCTCAGTGCAAGTGACTAGCCTCTGGGTCTTGCTATAGTATGAATAGTATGAAGTACATTGGTATCCATCAGTAAGTTGAGGTATATGTTAAGCTGTTCGTTGTCTGGCCGACTTATCTATCATGAAAGTGCTCTTAGTCGGTGTAATCTACACATCAGTGAACATGCCTCAGCCAGCTTCAGGAGGTTGAATTTCATCACCATCAGTAACCCCAAATATCTTCTCTTGAATGAATGATAAACCATCCCGGGAATTA
The DNA here is from genome assembly GCA_013368495.1 of Paragonimus heterotremus. Lineage (NCBI taxonomy): Eukaryota > Metazoa > Platyhelminthes > Trematoda > Plagiorchiida > Troglotrematidae > Paragonimus > Paragonimus heterotremus. The sequence continues at coordinate 55,714 of LUCH01001898.1, forward strand.
CCGATCCTCCTGATCTTGATCAAATTCCAGGAGTGGTCTTTGTGAACTACACCTGTTGCGAACTACCGCACAAGTCGCACTCCCGCTTCACTAATCACTTGGTTATAATTCTGCAGTACCACTTACAACACTTACCCACGTACTCGAACCAACTGATTTCAAGTACCTGTCGCAGAACTGCTTGATCGATTTCACCAAGAGGAATACCGACTTCGAAGTTAGTCACGCTGTTGAGATATTCGTTAATGACTACACCCACAAGCCCGGTGTCTGCCTATTTCTTAATCCGGCGTGTTGAATCAAATTATTCGTGTGAAGACACGTCATCAACATATCCCCGAATAAACTCCTAGACGCAAGTTTCGCCATCTGGTCAACTTCTGAAGCACTAAAATAACTGAAGTGGAGGATGTTGGTGACCTGGGTTGTGATTTCGGTAAGAAACTCAATCAACTCGACATCTCCCGCCCTGACCATTTTGCTTTAGTATACTCAGACAACCGGTATAGTCGCCCTCAGTGTTTAACAGTACAAAAACTGCTTGGAATTTTGACACAGTTAGTTCTCCATCCCACTTTGTTCATTCTGGTGGGCTACTAAGAATGAACTATCGCTTCTTAGTTTTAATCCTGCTGGTCAGCGCGGTGAGCACAGCAACCTGGAGGGCGAGAGCCCGATGCGTCCAGCCCTGATCTGAACCACATCTCAGTGATCGCTATGAAATCATAACCACCCGTTTATGTTTGGAACCCTCCCCATTTCTGCTCATACTACACAGTTTGGTGTCAGTTATCCGTGTTGGATCCGGTCCAACATATTAATAATCAGTCAACACGCACTACTGGAAACCCATCAACAACGCAAACCAAGGATACAGCACGTTAACCCTCGTGTATTATTGTCGACCCTGGAAACTATTAAAGCACGTGAAGTTAGCTAGGTACGGAGCGGATCGAGTTTTCAGCTCCAAGACAGGTATTAAGAAAAGGATAGCTTGGCTGAAACAGAAGTAGGTGAGACACCAAAACTAACAAAATTGTACAAGTGAATGTGACTATCAAAAATATCATTTGATGTTGTCACCACATAGCACTCTCCTAGCAGGTTGGATAACTGCGGAAGCCTGAGTGTCAAAACAAAATAAATGCTTTTTTTCTTGTGCTTATGTGTGAAAATGCTCGAAAACTCAACATCAAAAATGGATAGGAAAATAGTTAACGGTAAAACATAGTTCGGTTGTTTATAATATTATTTATCAAAATGGCAGGTGGACAAACACGCTGAATACGAATGTGCAAATATGTTATATTGGAAAAAATCATTCCCAAAGATAAGAAACGTTAACATGCTGCGCAAAAGGTACAGACTTGCGAAATTCCCTGACAGGACGAGTATGCTCAGGGGTTTAGGGGGCGGGGTTGGGGTTGTAAGATTTTCGACAACTTCAGGGAGTTCCGGGGACCGAACGCTTCTCGTTGCCAATCGGGGAACGTTACTTGTCGACGGAGATGTGGCTGATGATTCTCCCATTAATGCTGATTTCAGCCTGTTGACAGGAACTTCCTCGGGTTTGCAGTTGTGGCTAACTGTGAAGGTTTTTGTGTCTTTTGCGAAGAAACGATAGTTGCCGGTGTGGGGGTTGCAGTGGTCGACGAACGTCCTCCGTACGAAGGAAAGAATGAGTGCACTGATACAGTTCAGCGTGCACCTGCACAGCTACTTATTGCTCTGCGGACCACACCGGGCGTAGCTTTCGCATGTGGTTCGCCAAACGAGCTGTGTAGTTGTCGTGATCGTACGGTGCTGAAGGTGCATGTTAGGCGAGTTCACCCGGCAAACTAAATGTGCAACCAATGGCTCGACCCGTTGCAAAAGGGGTTGAATCATCTTTGACTGTGTTGCGCAGTCCCAACAGTACGAACGGGAATGCCGCTTTTCACGAAGGATCAGCATGTGCACTAAGAGCGACTTTCAGTTGACTATGAAGACGTTCAACCATCCCATTTGCTGCCGGATGGTAAGCCGTAAAGTGACTGTGCTTGCATCCTACTATATTTAAGAGGGCCGCAAAACGTCTTTCAGAGTGAACTCACGATCTGTGGTAACCACTGGTGGACAATCGAATTGTGCCACTCAACGTTTCAGGAAGGCGCTGGCTATAGTTTCTGAGGAGCAGCTCGCTATCGGATGGCTGCAGGCCATCTTGTGAAGTAGTCATCACATGTCAACAGATAAATATAGCCATTTGCATGTGGCGAGGGGCCCACCAGATCCACGTGCACGTGGTGAAAACGTGCGTCTGTCGGAGGAAGAGTGCGAAGTGAGCTTTGATATGACGGTGGACTTCGGAACGTTGATATTAGAGACAAGAACGGCTACAATTGTGGACGTCGTGATTTACCCTAGACCATAGGGAATGTTCAGTGACAAGTTTAGCAAAGGCGCGTATGGCAGGATAGGACAGATTAGGTGGTGTGCGAAACATTGTGCGGCGGAAGAATGCGGATACTACAGGGTGAGGTGTGTCCTGGGAAGTATCACAGAGGATTGTTCCTCCTAACGATGTCAGGTGTGTGGGTTGGATTGTGAGAGAGCTCTTTTGACTAAGATGCACGATCTCAGGGTCGGTGACTGGCGCGGCAGTCGTGGCTGCCGAATCAATACCATTGTAGTGGATCTAAACATTATATACAGTTCAGTTGATTAAAAAATGAAAAACAACTGATTCATAGTAGTTCGTGAAAGTGCGTTGTTTAGAGTTCCACCACACGGAATGAAGAATCCAATTGATGCGATCTGTAATGTAGTTTCCAAGTAGCGTCGGATTCCACAACGAAAATAATTCTGACGAGAGGTGGGTTCGGAAATGTGCTGGGACAACTGCGGATTCCGTTAGCCGTTAACTCTCCCAAAATCTGTACGCACATGAGACTAAATGCAGGGAGAGAACAGAGGGCTCGCGACCTTGGAAGTGTAATTTTTATTGTTAATAGATTTAATTCACATGATTTGAACGAGTGTACATGTGAATTCGAACAAGTTTAAAAATGTGAGAAACGCTGAGAAATATGCAGTACAACATACCGTACAATACGCTACCCCACTCTCAGCCGATGTGCTGAGGTTCTGGATGCGTGAAATAGCATCCGGTACAGTGTTTCTGTCATCTGAGTCATGTCGGATATCAGTTATAAGGTGAGAGATATAATCCAGGTGCCTAACTCCCATTGGGAAATGCCTTTCGGATTAAGTGTTCAAGGAATAGTTGAGCGGTGTGAGATAAGTGTGAACCACAAAAGTCTTGCCTTTCTACCGAATGCTGGAAGTGGCGGATGCCTGAACCGATGGTCAGAAACTCTTTATTAAACGTACTGAAAGGAGATTCCGCGGGTTGTAAGCGTTTGGAGAAGAAAACTTAAGGTTGCCACTACCCACCAACAAACTGCTGTAACACAACACCAACAGCTGTGTCAGAGGTTTTGGTTAATAATGAAGGTGGTGCGTTCTGATTAGGGTGAGCAAGCAGGGTTGAGCCGGCGACCGCATCTTTGAGCTCAATGGATGCAATGCGTGCAGCCTCTATGAACCGGAGTTTACGTTCACTTCCATGAAGAAGATCGGTCACTGGTTGTATTATATGCGCACGGTGAGGTATGAAACGTTGGTAGTAGGTAACCAGACCACTAACACGATGAAGTTGCTTAACGGAAGTTTATTTGGGGTATTCACGGATGCCTTTCACTTTATCCGTGAATGTAGTGATTCCATTTTCTGAGATCTTGTGACCCAGAGATTCCACTGTGACCCTACCTAGCTCGCACTTAGTGAAACTAATTGTGACGTTGTGTTGCGTCAAAGGTTTCAGTAGGGTGCGAACATGTGCATGGTGTTGCTCTTGTGAAGAACTAGCTACTACAATATCATTTATATATGGGGTAAATAAAATTTAAACAGCCCGTCACTTCACGCATGGAACGTTGAAAAGTCTGAGCTGCATGACTGAAACAAAATAGCATTCGAAGAAAAACTGGGGTTTTGGGTATATCGTCGAAATATGATGACAGGCTCGTACTAAGTCGACCTCGCTGAATACGAATTTTCTGTATAACCAGGTAGTTGAATCCTGCATGTGTGGGATCGGGTATCTGTCGGGTATATATACCTTTTTGAGCTCGCGGGTGTCCCTTAGTGCGGATGTGATGAGTGACATTGGCGGTCACTGTTGGGATGTCGTGCGATGTACGAACGAGCTGCGGTAACTCAGTGAGGAGATCAACGAATTGCCTAGGGGCGGCGGGAAGGGCATATATGGGTGTTATAGCTGCAACAATTGCGTGCGTGCCGGGTGTGCTTAGCTTAGTGCTGGAATTGGTTTATAAACGGTGTCTCGTATCAAACAGAAGGTTGAATTACCGAAAGACGCCGATACCGATTATGACGAAATGTACCGCGGCGTTTGCAAACACCCAGCAGAATGTTCACCGGGGGCCCAGATTGAGTGGCAAATATCGCTGTGCCTAAGTTGTTGTACAAGTGTCATTGGCAGCTCGGAGGTATGCGCAGCAGGGTTTGGGCACATCATATTTTGTAGACACAAATACGATAAGCTGCCGCTCGGTATCAGCCAAGAATGTGTCTGCGATTTCCACATCCTTCACAAAAATGAGGCGACAAGCTGCGACGCCGACAACGTTAGTCACCATTTCGGGCTGGCTTGGGAGTTTCTCTGTTTGATCGGCTTGTAAGTGCAAGGTTTAACGCACCTAGTGGATCGAATGCCATAAACGTTGGTGATACCATCAGTAACCGTCCGAATACTGCGACGTGCCTCCGAGGGATCTGATATGTCGACGACGTGCTAGACGACCCAAAAGGGATTCTGCTACAATCCTGACGCACACCCGCGACTTCAGCCGACATTGTTCATATTTCTATTCCGTCTTAGAGTGGTAGCCCTCATTATGTGGCGGACTAATTCTCATCGGATGTGGCGTCCGTATTGGGACGCTAACCTTACTAACAATTGGCTGAAAACGTTCTACTACTTGATCACCTATTTCCGCTACCGGCGTTAAAGGTTCTGATTTATCAATAGACACAGTTGTCTGCACTGTTTTCGTAAGTCTCTGTATCCACGGGTTCACGGAGGAAAGACTCTTCCATGTGCGACGTGCTTATGGGTTACTGCACTATCCGGAGTGGGGCAGTAAGGCGCTCGTCGCCCAGCCTCAGTTTGTTAAATAGTTATTGCAAACGAGTCTTTTCCGATGGAGTGACTCGCTTAGATACAGCCTCTTTGAGAGTTTAACAGTGGTTCTCTGTAGGCTGGTTCAGTAACACGTCTTGTGGTTGTGTTGTGAACTCTTGTGATGAAGTAGACAAAACAGGCTGAATGTGACCTGGTCGGAAGATGCCCGGTTATTGCAAAATTCCGCCCCAACGTGCACAAACCATACGATGGAGTCCATTTCTAAGAACGGCGGTACTACCAACAACACGGCTACCGTGGGGTACTCGTAGGGCTCATAATCGTTACCAGACATGTATATGACAAATAAAATTCACGCGATACTAACTCATTAAACCTGTTTCAATCTCCTCCAGTCAACGTGCTTGCCCGGCCATATCGCATCGTTTTTCTTCGTGACAGTAAGGAATACTTCTCCTACCGCCAGAAGCTTGTCCATCGATCTTAGATTGTGGAAATGTACCTACCAACTCTCTAGCTCCACAACCCTTCTGATAACTGCATGATTAGCAGTATTAGTCGATATGAACATGCCGACTAGTTAACCAGACATTTTATGGTTTCTCTTTGGGCTTTCACTGCAATACGCTTCAGTCACTCGCCTGAACAACACATCACGATTTCTTTTGGTAGCAAAGTCACTGTTTTACTCAGAGGGCTAGGTTATTCGCGTAAGGAGCTATCGAAAGTTTGCAGTGCTTCTAGAGATGCAATTTGCAGTTCCACTTTTGCATGTGTGTCCACGGAATTTTCTCCGTAATTGTGGCAAGTTCTGGCTTTTTTCCAGATGGGTGGTTGATTATTCACCACCAACCACGTGCTGGTGACGTCATCCCACCTTGGTGCAATAGTTTTACGAGAGCTACCGTCTTAGTATCGCCCGGAGCGTACTTGAGAATAATGGTAACTTACCTGGGATTAGTCCACCCTATAAGCTCATCGATCCTGTTTCGCAATTTGCATTTGTTACAAAATAATATCCACACGGTTGCAATTGACCTATTTCAAACTGGATGTTCTGCATGCAAAGAAGCGTGCACCATTGTTTACATGTGTTTTTGCACACTGAAGTTTGGCTGTTTCTTTAGATGTGTCAGTGACATTTTCGTCTTTTTGGTGCAACCTCCTATTGCGTTCGCATCTTATTAGTTGTTAACCTCAAGTAATTCAGAGATATGTCAACAAAACGGCCAACATATATAAAAACCAATTGAAAGTAGTAGGTTACCCTCAGTTCAGGCGAATTACTTGAGTGTTGCTACAGAGGCTAAGCAAACACCTTGATTGATGCACCTCACCTGAACCGTTATCATCAAGTGATACGACAAAAATCTTCGATCTCCTTATTCTTCCGTCTTTTGACTCGTTCAGAACGAAATCCTTCTCGAAATGTTGATAACAATCTTCCGGAATGCAAAATTTCATGTCAAACGTTTTGAAATTCGGATTATTTTGCCCACACAAAGCAATTCAAATCCCGAATGACAAGCTTAATACTTGAAAAAGACCCACTCCGGTTGATATCGTAATGCACTGATGTTGTGATTTGGAATATGTCTAAACTGCGTTTTCTGTCTATGCGGTGCTTCGGATGTCTTCAAACCTTAGCAAGGCCGTGTGAGTTCTGATTTCCTCTAAATGGGAAACGACTGTTCCGCTCTGAACTTGTGTGAAACACAGGTAGGCTATTGGAACAATCCATGGCTGTCATCTGAATAGTCTCCCTGATGACGCTTCGAATATCTTCGCTTGCAATTTATTCCAAAATTGACTGCCGGGTTCAGGATGAAAATTCAAGCAAACCACCGGCCTTTATTTTGTTTTACCTAGTGTGAATTTATGGTCCATATACTTAGGTGATGTCGTAATGTAAATGGGATGGCTGGAAGAGTTGTGTTGGTGCGATGAGCAAATTTGTACACTTTTTAAGCTGCTTCATTATCTTCCACTTGGAAGCAATAATAGATTCAGCAATCTTCGTCTGTTTCAACAATGTGGTCTCGTAATATCAATGAGCTAGTAATCTGGAGACGCTTCGAAAAGGGTAATGCATTCTTCGAAATATGTTGCCTACAGTTGAGCTCAGTATGCCAAGTCTGGGCGAACCATGACTGAACATGAAGGAACGAACATAATTGCATGGAATTTAACCGCCATGGAGTTCAGTCGATAAAACACTGGTCGCGTTTTGGTTGCAGACACCCTAGAGAGAATGGACAGGCCAAACTAGCTAGACATTTGAATTCCCAGATCTCTCGCTTGCTGTTTTGCCAGTACGACTGTCAGCTCGTTTTTGTCCTGAGGTATTTGAGTGTCACCTGTTAGCCCAACTTTGGTGGCTGTTCACAAACTGTTTGAACTTTCCATAGATGGCGTCTTAGTGTGACGTGTGAATTTGACCGGCTTAATTCATCCACACATAGGCAACATGAACTGATTAGATTCTCGGTCAAGGCTTTGGTGTATACCTGGGGGATCAGAAAAACTACGATTTCATCAAAGAACACGCCTACCACCCGCACACTAGAAGGCCATCCGAGTCGGAAAATCAGGATCAACTTACAGATTAGAAACGACACTCCTGCTCCATTTGGCCTGTGATTTTAAAAACTCCAGGCTTCCTGGAAATCTAGGTAAAACACTGCAATCACCATCTGAGACTGCCTCTAGCGATTTAGAACAATCCACCTGCTAACGCGCAATCGATGATTTCATGTAAATATAAATAGACATTCCGGTTAACGGGACTATTTGTCGAGTCAATACGAACTTAAGAAAAGGCGATTAAAACGAATGAGATTCATACAAAACTGTTCAACGAAATCATAACAGATACCCTCTCAACCTGAATAGCGCAACCTAACGCGAGTTCGTAAATGATCACCAACCAACGGGAAATGAGGTCACTAGGACACTCGAGTGTCAGTGATGGTGGAAACATGTAAGGCAATACCAAGAAGAAGGTTCTGATGAACAGAAAACGGTAGTCATAAAAAGAAGACATATTTTGTGTGTAACTACAATTAAAATTAATCTTGTTTATGCACCACGCACAGTAAACCAACAAGAAAAATTTAAGACTGCCTTTCTACAAGCAAATCAAACATGCCCAAACGGATTCTTCGTACGAACGACAAGGGATTCAGCAAATCCAACATAAATCTTCTAGTTTTTTTGTGAGTGCGGCAGGTCAGTAATGTAAGATGCGTCCCTGTGAACGCCATGTTTGAGGCCTCTTAGAAATTTTGTCACATATGCTTCCGTAGGTTAGATTCCGAAGCAATCCTGAATTTTGACCGAAAGTTTTACGGCAGCAGATAGATTTAGTCTCACTTTACTGACTTCGTACTGTTTGGCAGGACTATCGTTCGTCCAAATTTACAGGACCTAATATTTTCATTCACAATGGCGCTAGATTAACTATAGAAATGGGCTCAGATAACCCATGTTTCGGATGATACGTGTTCGGACTACAACTGAGTGGCATTTACTACACCACTGTCAGTCGACATAATCTTCATTATATGAGTACTTCGTTTTAGCTTCCTTTCCCAAAGTGGACACGGTTTCATCTTGTTCATTAAGACGCTTAAGATCCCGTTTCTGGTCACGTGCAACAATAAACCCACATATTCGGCGTGCATTCCATGTAGTTATTATTGCTTCATTTCGTGTTCTTTCGTAAACCATAAAACTTGTAATTGTTCATGCATTATTAAATCATATATATTTACTGGAACGCCTCATTGCCCCGACAGCGAATCCATTGCTTCCGAATATTTTCCCTCATCCATTCATTTTTCTGAGAGCGCGGGAATTATCGACGTGCTGACCAACTCTGTAAAATCTCGTTCGTTTTAGACTTCAATATCAGTTTCTTCTGTTCGGTTAGGGGAACAGATTGCATTTGGCTAGCTGGTTTCACTGAAAGCAAACACCCAATCAAGGAATAGATCGCCGAACAACATCTCTTTCCTGTCGGTTCCGCAGCAGGTGTTACATACTCAGCCAGTACAACAGCCCTTAATGCTCACGTTTGTGTTGGGATTATAGGTCATTCCGAGGAGAAGAGGCCATTTTGACGCAATCATTTGTCTTTCGCATATTGTGTAAATACCAAAGATTGAACTTCAGGCTAAACCATAAGTAAACCGTATCAAACAAGAAGAAATTACACCAAAAGTCACATGTTGATTGGTTGTAACCACTACCTTTCATAATTTGTATATATACCTCATCATCCGAATTATTTAACAGCACACACACAACTGTCAATCATTACAGTTAACTCAGACGAGGTACTGAAGCTCCCTCGCCTAACTTCTCGTTTATACCTTTCCGATAAATTACTGATTCACTCATTAGCCATGCGGTTAATTCATTTGGCTGCGCGTTTTCACTCAGTTTTCAATGTCCAGCTTTGGTGGCTAGTCTTCCTTTGCATCACTTACTGAACGTCAGCTGTGGCTACCCATATTGCTGTTTTCATTCTGTATGCGGAGATTTATCTCAACTGACCGAAGTTACCTCAATTTGGAGTCGCTTACGGCGTTTATTCAACCGAGATGCCCGGTCAAAAGTAACGCGATGACTCAATGTAGAGTCCGTCGTCTATGCATACAAGAGCGGGCGATAAGACGAAGGGGAAATACAGTGGATCGTAAAGCAATCTTGCGACGTAAGTCGCGCTTTCGAGTAGGCGTGAGGTGGGAGGGGTGTATATATGGGTATTCCGACTAAATTACAAAACTGTTTGTGTCTGTTTTATGTGATCTGTAAATATGCCTCTGCGCCAGTTTGATGGTCATTTAGTCACCCACGTAAACGGAAAACACGCGTCTTGGGTGTCTTTAGAATGGTCAAGCATGAGGAACCATCTTTAGTCATCAAAAGGATGTGAAGAAAAAAGTGCTCGCTAAACGATTGAGGCAATGACCAAAACATTGGCCCACACTGATCCTCAGTTGACAGCAAACTGTGATATTCCAGCGGCAGCTGCACCACACTCACATGAATTTCAGGCTGTACGTTCACTTGATTGAAACAGAACGCCGAGGACAGCCAATATATTCATCAAAATACACAACAGAATATAACATCTAGATTATGTACATTACTGTAGATGAACGCCAGGCGCTTTCACGACAGATAAATAATGTTTATTCTTGGTGAACCATTAAGGTCCTCGTTCGTATAGAAACATCTCGTCGCGAACCTAGTGGGAGTGGCCGTCTGAAATTTTTGAAGAAGGTTTGTAGTTGTTTTTAGGGGTATTTCTCATGTAAGGAGAACGGGAAACAAAGAACGAAGTGATGAATGCAGGAAGGGTGGTCACCGACTTTTTAACATACACAGGACCGTCGTCACACTAAATACAAACATTTACGTTAATATATATATAGTCGTATTATTTTCGCACTCTCACAAACGTCAGTTGTGCGTGGATAACTTCTGCGACGAGTGGACGCACAGAACCCTGCGGTGACCAAACAATTCACGAGATTGTCAACTCCCAGCGATCGATGAGGTCTTGTGTAGGAGTCTGCCCAAATATTCGCTAGATTTTGGAATCTTCCGTCTTCTTCCGCTCAAGCCAATTCATCTCAACATTTTCCAACACTATTTATATGAAGCGATAGCAAAATTCCTTAAAGAAGCATATGGAGGTGTTTTCCGGGATGATTTTGAAATATATAGAACATCTGTTCATCACAGCTTTTGAAATGAATTTGTGAAACAGGGGAACTACAGTTCTCCCAAGTGCGTCCATTAACGTTTCGTAAACTACAATCCGTTTCACTCTGATTACGCTTACTTCTTCTGACAGATTACACGTTCGTCCCACTGTGTAATTATTTGCTGTTTTGTATTGCCTACGGTTATCTTTAATGATCACGCTTACCCGAACGTGCTTCTCACATATGCGTTGAGAAATATACATTATATGTATGCTTATGTGTATACTGGACGCCTTTAAGGGTCTCCCTATTAAAATGGCAATAGTGTCGCTCGTCTCAGTTTTGTTTTGAAGGGCGCAGCTAGATGGTCGGAGCACGAGTGTACGGCTCAAAACCATTGTTAAAATAACAGCATGCGTTAAGTGCTCAGCAGCGGTCATCCGCTGTTGGTGGCAACGCCCCCAGTCCTCAAGTATCTACCTGTCGGTGATTGTTCTTCGCACATTGGAAATCCTCTTGGTAGCATTTGCCAGTCTTCCTTACAAGGATAACCACTGTATTGTATTCATAACCACCCAATTGAGTACACAAATTCATAGGAAGGATTTATTCAGCAACATACTCCAGAGCTCCAACATACAGCACGTCCCTTTAATACTGTTTTCTGCCACTTTGTTGAACGAAGTTTAAAGATAAACACTATCACTGTCGTTGTCTTACAATACTCAGTTGATGGTGAGCATCAGTTTTTAGTCTTATTCTCACAGTAACTCCGATCAGCGCAAACAAAACGCAGCACGTTCGATTTATAATTCATCACCATCTATCTGAAATTAGGCTATTCCGCACACTTTTGTAATACCAACCAACCTTCAACAATCGACTTCCAAATAATGCTCTATCAGTACTCTATTCAAGAAGTCAGACAGTCAGGTACCACTTTTCAACTGAACACATGTGTGGAGTCTACCCCATGAAATAATTCATCTCCGGGGTGTTTTCTTTTTATCTTCGCTATATACTCTTCTATGTGTGAGGTTGGGAAGACAACTCCCTTTCTGAATTCTGCAGCACCAGGGAGGGCAGGGTCGATATACTCGTTTGAGAATTCCAGTTCCAGTTTCATCCTAAAGAAACTCCGTTTGTACTCACCTACCTCATTCCATATGAAATAAACAGAAGTACAGATAGAGTTAACGAACATACTGACTCTGCAATTCCAGGTTTCCTGCGCCTGATCATTTGTCGTGATGTGTGTGGTCTGTCAAAAGTGAAGCTTTGCCTCGACTGTCGTCACACAATCAACTCACACACAAAAAAGAAATATTAAGAGAGGCTGTCTGCCCTCGTACAAAATGTGGTGTAATATTCGTCACGTATGACACTGCGTACTGTTCGGTTCGAATATTTCACAGTCGCGCCAATCGTGAGTACTCGCCGTCGAGACAAATGTTTGTTGACTTCCAGCGTTGCTAGTTTAATAACATGCCGAGTGCTGCCATTTTGTTCGACCACACATACTCGGTTCTGCTTCTTTTTAGGTCCTCGAACACACGGGCCGGCCGCGTCCATACACCGGGCTGAGGAATATGACCAACCGGAGCCCGAGGGCAGCGGCCAGTGAACGTGAGACCAGTGGTTCATCTCCGGAACGTCGGGCCCCCTACATATAAATGAACGAGAAAACGACATGAATTGAAGCACCTTCGTTATCTGTGCTGCACCAATTCACGTTTTTCGTTGACTTCGAATCGTAGCTCTAAACATTTGGTACCGGCTGGTGAGGAGTTCTTGGCACCTCTACTAGAAAGTGTGCTATTCAGTATACGCGCCGACAACTTCAGTGCATTGGGTTTATATCAGTTCGGACAAAGATAAAGGCGCGCAGAGAAACGAAATTATGGACTGTTAATGAAGGAAACCTGTGAAGGAATATGTAAACACATGAAGTAAAAGAGGTTTTCACCTTAAGCCAGGCCTGTACTCACATAGTGTGCCAAGTAGGGCACTCCACTGCTTACACTCAGGCATAGGTAATGCGCGATCATTCCTCTCTGTGCCGCAATACACACGACAAATATAGGAACTCGCAAGAATTTGCATTCATCTCTGCTTGCACAAACAATCTAATAACACACTTTATAACAACGGAAAATATGACAGTCAAGTGGCTACAACTGCAGTGGAAATTTAACTTGAAGTAAATTTGCTTTAGTGAGTAATTGTTCTCTTTTATTATGGCTAATATACGACAATAATCCAGCATCCTGGAACTTTGGTTTATGGTAGATTTAAATACACGGACTGAAGTGTCAGTGATGTCAGTGATGAGTAGAAGTTCGTGGTACGATGATATCTACATTAGCAGTAAGGAACACGTTGTAACAGTCAACAACGTGTTTTGTGATCATGAAAGCTGCCTGTCTACCATGGTTTGACAGTTCAAAAAATGTTGAGAATCCTGGTGCTCACATATATGACTTAAACGGCAGTTTTGGTAATGTTTGAAACTGTTTAACATTCCGTGGGTAAGTGATACCAAGTAAATGGGGGATGTAGTGTTACACACGTATGTTTCGACTATTCCATGGGATTTACACTAAATTTAGTCGGCATACTCACAGATCAGGGTGTGAAAGCTTATGGATTAATTAGAGAATAGTCGTACCCTTAGGATGCGCACACACTGACAAGATTTTAGTGATGTCAACACCTGCCAGAGTTTGGCCGCTATAATTGGGGAGCTTCAGGAAGATATCGAGCCTGGAGTGGTCAACGGTCGTGCGTTTTTCTAAGAACCTCGCGTGAATCCGTGTTTTCCCGCTTATCTGTTCTGTAAACCTGATTCTGCGTACTGCTTCTATAGAAGACCTGATACGAACTCAGTATCACTTTCTTTCGTTGTGCAACTGATTGCACGCAGCGAATGTCTACCATTTTCTTAACGATTCCTCTATCACTCCATTCTTCGAAGTTGTTTAACGCGGACCTTCGCGAGCATTGCTTAATGCACTCAAGGGTTCTACGCACTTTTCACTTGGAGCTATTTCGAGTACCGCCAAATGGGCTGAAGTTCACCACGCGCCTATTATCTTTCTTCCCTTGATTGCAGCTGTTGGTCCCAGACTATGCTAGAATTAACTGATTATCGAGTTTCCAAACATTACTGGAAACATACGGTTTATTCCCAAACCCCGCTGCGTTCTTTAGTTCGACATCTGTTGGGACTACGTTTCCGTAGCTCTTCGATGAAATAACTCACGCTAGACGTTTGCCGCAAGCGATAAGTACGCGATGAATAAAAGAACTACCGTTTAATTCCCTATCAGTTCCGTTTCTTTTCAATGGAAGACTACGAGTTTAATGCGTGTACCGTGGCTCACTTGTTCAATCATGTCCACGCCTTTGATATCACTTGTGCACTTCTGATGACCAAAATATAACTTTCAATTGAGGTAGAACCACTTCCAGTTTACTGTTCAGTGATGACTCTGACGGGACGCCAACGTTTCTCCTAGTATATACTGAAGTTTACTCCCACAGTCATATTATTCCCCTGTGCTGTGACTGTGCGAGAATGTTCTCCCGCTTTCTTACGATGCAACTGCGATGGCCTTGAAAATTAAACTTAGCCATGTTCATAACTTCTTGGAAAAGTCGGCCATGTAGGAGACATCTCTGGTGCCACAGCAGGAGTTTTTCTGTGCGCGAACACAAATCGATCTGCTTTGGTTTTTGCCATTTCAGTATAATGTTTGGAAAAATATTTTCTGGCAGTCTGAACTATTTGTTCAGTCAGACCATTCGTTGTATGGTGGTGTGGTACTTGCTTTGTGTTTTAGGATATTGCTATGCGGAAATTGCTGGAACTCTTCAACACTGAAATCGACCTGTTTCAAGTATAAAACGTCCAAGGTAAGCCAAGACTCGCAAACAAAAATCAGATATTAATGATCTGGGACTGCGAGTCAGTACCATTGCAGACAAACATTTCAGGCCATCAATCAAGCAAAAGTAGTCTACATCTAGCTGTTACCATAGTCAATTAAGATTGGATTGGTCCAAAAAAATTGTTACACCGGTATCTCTGGAATACTGTAGAGGGTTTCAGAAATTATTCGATATCTGAGTCAGTATTCAGCCACCAAAAGCAACTCGTCACCAGGACCTCCATTCCCATCACTCCCGGATGGATGTCGTGAAATTTTTGGAGTGTTAGTTTCTGCAACTAATCTGGGAGGATTCGTCGTGCGCGTCAGGAAATGAAGGCGCCAAACCTTCTGAACCACGAATAGCTCCAATTCAGCGACAGATTCAACATTCCTGCATTATGATCTGTCACCCGCCCTATATGTCCACTCCGAACAGGCTTTTGCGTCCAAGTGTTGCATTAATTCGGCCAAGTCAGGTGATACGCTGTTTGTTTTCTATCAGACGGTTAGAGGAAGTCAACTGGAATAGTTTGTTGGTGCTAATGGCGTAACTAAGTTTATGGTGATGAGCGTATGGTAGTTCCGTGTTGTATGAATTGCGTTGAAAAAGGTGCTGTTCAAACAGTGCTGTGGCTGCATCATTTGATGGATTCCATATGAGACAATGGAGACGGTGCCTAACCGAGCGTACGTATGATACTTTCTAGCCCCCGAAACACATTATACATCAACCAGTACAGCGTGTGTTCAGTTGACGCATATCGTTTATTTGTTTGGTTCGACTAAAGTCAAATCCCGAAGTTTCATTTTCAGCTCTCTGATAATTTGAAAAGTCGACCAAACCACCTCAATTTGGGGGGTAGAACCGATACGAAGCCTTACTCGGTTCTATCATATGTTAAGCCATGAAGTGAAAAACACTCAATGGCAGTCCATCACAAAAAATACTAACTGTGACGAATGTGTTGCAAATGCGACTTACAAATTAACGATTCAGGTGATAATGTCTAGCATCGAAATACCCTCAAGCAATTAAGTATAGAGAACAGAATATATTCTATATTTCAACTCACTTACAGCAACATTTTCACCTGAATACTGTTCATTGAAACGATCATAGTTGTACGAAACTTAGTTTTAGTACAGATTGCCTTGTTGGATTATTATAGAAACATATGTACTTGGGTGCCGCTTTGTTCATGGACTCGTATTGTTCACACTAAACTATTGCAGTTTACACTGTCAATTGCTATGTTTTCACACTAATGACCGTCAACTGGACAATTGTAACACTATGATCGAACATGAAATCCATTCAGAACTTTGCATCACTAAACGAAATTGGCGTTCTCATATTTCTAGCAAAGTTAACTCCGTTGATCTGGAGGGTTCTGCACGGGATATGAAACGTATCATGCAAACACAATTAGAGTATGTGATTACGCAGAAGTCGGCTGTCACTGCTCTGACTGAGTTGATGTGCGTACGATCAACTTTGAAACAAACAACGTTACTGTTTTTCGTCGTGGTCAAAATCAGTTCGAAAGCTTCTGAGTAATTTATTTCTGTGTTGAGCACCGACAAGAAATGTGCTCCGCACTGATTCTGGCAATTCTGTTTTGTTTCCGTTCGCACTGTGACAACAATCCAGCGTGAGCGGTGTAAGAGAGATTTATCCACCCCCATCGTATACTGGTGTCGATCCTCATGTAAGTGAGAATAACTGATCGTACATCCGAGTATATCAATGATATGGTTATCTTGGAGCTGGTTTTTGAAGCAATTGGTGGAAAATCATGCATTCGAAGATACGGTGAAAGAACAATGAAACACACTATCCATCGAGCTTCTGTAATAGTCGTGCAATTGATGGAATAACTTATTTGCTTGTGAGTAAAGGATTACTTGGGTTTGTTTACTTATTTATAATTCCTGAATACATCAAATAGTGTGTGCACTTACAACAAGAACACAAAATTTCCTTTTGACTGGTGTTTACACAGCAAAGTACCAAACCATCACTCACGCAATACAAACTATATGTGTTGGGCATGAATATTATATTACATTTGATACAATCCATCTCAATGTTGCTTCCAAATGTTCAGTATTGCTTTCTAGATGAGAGTTTTCCATATAATCTCAGTGATTTTGTGCGTCACGTTTAAATCACGGTTAAGTAGCTGTTTATTCAGTCAGTGCACGTCCGTATCTCCTGCTACTTTATTCAACAGGATTTCGTTTCGTTCAGCTTGTAAAATGTAGGCAAACAGTCTAGAACACAGGCGGAGGTTTTAGATAGTTGCAACGTTTAGTTAACGTAATTTAGCTAACTTTGGTTTAAGAAATAATCTGCGCTATTGACTACCAATCTCAAGTAATAAATTTAGGTTGCGATCAGACTATACCGATACATTAATAGAAGATTTTACGCAGTTCATTAGATATGTAGGTACAGTCATTGTGCCCACAGTAAGGAACAATCAGGTGTGATACCCAACATTCATTCGCCATAATAACACGTTATTCACGCTTGATTCTCAACCTACATTCGCTGGACACGTGGCCTGTAACATGTTGAAAGTCAGAATGTGGCATACATTGTGAGAATTCGGAATTAAGAAACAATTACTAGCAGCTGCTTCGAACGAACAATGAACATTTCAACTCAACCTACCGCAATCCATTAAGTTCTCATATATACGTCTGAGAAAATATTATAGGTAACACCATTGTCACATGTTAACCTACAGCGTGCTTGTGTGGCCTTCTATCTTCCTGTCTAATAAACTTCAGACCACCATATCAGTATGTGAGACCAGGAGAGTCATTGTGAACATGCTGAACATTTGAAATATCTTGAATAACTAATATCATCATCAATAATTCCTTTCACATTCGCCGTGGGTGATCAGATATACAACAACAAATTATGGGGTTTTCAACCAGTGGCAGTAACACCAAACCGTTCTGTTGTCAGCTATACACAATATCCTCAATAGCTGTGGGTGTTATTGGTAAATGTGAAAAAATGTGTCTGGGGTGTTCAACACACTGGCACAACGATAATATTGTTGATGAACATTCAGTGAGTTGGTTGATAGAAATTGGGGAACATTCACATTTTATCACAGACAACACGTTTACGTAGATTTTCAGCCACTGCGTTTCGGGTAGACTACTAAGCACACGGCCTTCGTGTTCACTGATTCGGATCTAGTGCCTCAGTTACTCTTAATGTGAACTCGCTGATACCGTGTCAAGCATTCCCATCTCGTGAATATGTAGCTGGAGGTCGGTCCCCGACCCGAGGAGTAATGTGAAGCACAAATGGACTCTGATAAGTTCGACATCCAAGTCTACCACTTCAGTTCAAAAACGGCCAAATTGTAATGCTAATCTCAATGCAGTATCATAGTTAAAGTGTGTGACCGTCAGTTGTCGCGGGTAAGAATTTGAAACAGACAAGCTGTGTGCGCGTGTTGAACTGAATATAGGAAACTTTTGAAACTATCTGTCACTTTTTAATCCGAGATCAGACAGGATATGGTAAACGGTCTTTAATATTTTTGTAAAAACAGTGTTTGCACCGTATAAAGCAATGTTACAAGTGGTTTCGAATTTAGTTTGATCAGTTTAGGTGACGTACAAATTACCGTGATTTATGTCGCATGTAGAAAATCCGATATACACACGAACTTATGATGCGGCATTAGTTCCCATCGTTCGACAAACACAGATAAGGGAATTACAATGATAACTGTTTAGATATCTTTGCAAACTGCTGCAAGGAAAAATTTTGGAACATTTACCCGATTTGACCAAGAATCTGCTTCGAATCATTCCGCAAAAGGGATTTCACAAGTTTGACAGGGTTTTCAATGTTTGCTTTCAGTTTTCTCAGGTTCTCCTTGTTTCGAAGGACACCAAAGATCGTTGCAGAAATGTAGTAGCAGGTTAACTCAGTGATACTCATTCAAGTCGTTCAACCAGCTCAATACAGTAAGCGACAAATCAACAAAACCAGCATTAATCATCAATTTTTACATTCAAGAGTTTGATCGAGGACAAATTTTCGACATTATCATGAGATCTCCAGCACTGGCAAGGGTTTTGCGTTAACCCGTAAAATGCAGAATCTAGGGTGCAGGTGAGCGCACCCACAGAAGGAGGTCATTATCCTGTTACACGGATTTGAACGATTTCTATTTCAACGCTGTTGTCTTTCTGTTTGTGATGGTTGAATAAAGTTTGTTCTTTTCTCATGAACATGGAGTGAGAATGGTTGTAAGCGGATAAACGTAATCTTGTTTGTAGATTCTGATAAACATTCAAGCTGGTAACCTGCAGTGAAACATCGTAACAATAATCCGTCCATAAATATAGTTAGTCATATCCAGTGTAGATAGTTGGAATCAATTAACCACTGATCACTGATCACTGTAATCAAATGAGTTTGTGATTTGTAAATTCAGGAACATGGGAATCACGATGACAGGAAGACAATCAAGACGAGACGGCGCTGCACCCATCACCTACCTGCTACGGTCTTCGAAATTCCAGGTTGGTTCAGCTTCCATTGCTGCTTGCATGAGTTTCTTGACGGAGAAATGAATTGCAATGCCAACTAGTTCATGAAATCTAGCCCCGCTTGATTAATCTCTTCAGTAATTAATATTTGGCGAAAACATGAGTATAGTAGCCTGCCGAGGATGCTGTGCAAGGTCGCGTTGCTAAAGTTTTGCTTGAAAATAGATTTGTACATCACACCATTTAAACGAGTGAGTGTTTGAGTGATGGAATTCACGTGCCGTACTGATTTGGAGAAATTCAGTGGAGA
Source organism: Paragonimus heterotremus (assembly GCA_013368495.1). Lineage (NCBI taxonomy): Eukaryota > Metazoa > Platyhelminthes > Trematoda > Plagiorchiida > Troglotrematidae > Paragonimus > Paragonimus heterotremus. Next base: position 75,412 of record LUCH01001898.1, read on the forward strand.
CCCTTTACGCGATAGGTGCGGTCTTCAGGTGTGATCCTTGGTAAGGTGATACAACACATTCTTCATCGATTTTTATATCAGTGCAAAGCAGTTACAACAGCGACAGACAATAAACAGCCCTACATGTTTACATTACACGGGAAATCGGTGATGCCTGTTTTGAGTGCATTTTCCCCTGAAGAAGCTCGTCTAGTTTGTTAAAGAGTGAATCCACTTGGGTATAGAAAAAATACCCGAAGACAGTCTTCTTCTTGAATACAATAATCTTACCAAATAAACCTGACTGCGGTACTTCATTTCGTGAGAAGAATTCAGTCAATGTGTTTTTAATGTCTTTTAGGGTCATCATCGCTTACTAGAATGAGAGCGAGTCGGGGTTAGTTTTCAAAATCCAGGACTGAATTGTGCACCTGTGGGAAGATCTAAGGGGGTAGTCGCATGAGCAACTACACCAGGTTTCGTTGTAGTGTTCTGCAAACACATGCCGTGTTTATCAACCATCTGAAAGTGACCCGTGTAGAAAATCAATTTATGGAATCATCTCATCACGTCATTTCACAGAAACTATATCTCAATTTACTGCTGAAGTTGTTTTGCAATCCAATCGAGAGCACCACTCCTCACCAAGACCACTACCATTTATTCCCAGTTAAAGTCGATCACTCACATAAACAGGCACGACGTTGATTTCTGGTTTCCAACATCTTGTATCAATGTTCCTTAATCTGTGTTATATTTGAACATCAGCGCTTCCTTCAGCTGTTTCCAAACAGGAATAATGTGACCTTCTTATTGATCTGACCACATTTTGCGTTGGACCATATTACACCTATTTTGATGAATTGATAAGCAATTGGGACAACTCATCCTTGTAAAAATCTTTTTTTAATCGCGCAATAGTTTCCACGACTGAAGAGAGGCGCTGAGTTCCTGTCAGGCTACCTATAACAGACCGACACTGATTCATGCTCACGAACAGACAATCGAGCAAACACGGCTGAACCGGGGATCCTCACAGAAGACGATGTTTGTCAATAACCCTTACGATGAACGTTGAAGAAACTTGACGCCTTGTGTGTGGGGGCATTTGAAGCTTTTGTACTTTGAGATACCATACCAAATTTTATTTGGATTCGAACATGGGCAATTGCCTCGAATGATTTTGGATGGGAATGTTGTGGAGGAATAATTCTTTTGTAATTCTGAGGAAATAGATGCAACCAACTTTTTAATAAATCCTCCTACTAGCGCTCGTTGGTTCTCCACACAACGCTGGTAATTGAGCGTCTGCTAAAATATTCCACAGTCTAAACTTACTACACGTCATATGAATTTTATTTATTCCCGCCGAGTATACTTGTTGATTTTGGTTATCCTTATGCATAAAGACACACTGGACCCTTTATTTTCGCCACAATTATATATGAAAGAGTAAAGCAGAGGATTGAACGTGAAGATAACTTGACGTTAGCGATATGATTGATTTTAACGTGGTTGAAATTGCGCATGAACTTGACTGGGTAATGAACAATTCTCTGAAGCTGTCTCTAAGAAAACACTGTAGCAGAGAAGGTGTTGGTCAATCAAATGTTGTGTTGTGTGGTGGAATGATTTAATGTCGTGCATTTATTTGAAAATATATAGAAGAAACTCAGCCTGTCTTGCGATAGCTGTGAAATAGGTCCAGTGAAGGTAAATCACAATAATACCTCGACTAATTAATTTGTGTTATAACGGTCAGGTCGACATATAAGTTGGGCACAGCAACAACGTCAGTCATATCGTTTCGAGTGGCGCTCTGTGATCTGTCGACACATCCTAAATGTAGCTCACGATGCCCAATAGATGGTGATGGCCACAATAGCCCTGCTACCTTGTCAGTATAGAGCTCGTCAAGTATGACTACAAGTATCTGTTCCTTTTACCACGTCCACAACCAAGAATTTTACAGAACCAGTGATGTTCAGTAACGTTTAGTTGTGTATCTGAACGCTTTCACACAAATCCACTTTCAATGATTAGAATAATATGTTGTTCTGATAATCTTACAGATTTAAATCTTATTAAGAAATAACGCCGTATTCTACCAAACGCCACATTCAGACCATTAGATATGTTAGAACAAGATTGTTTGATTTTGAAGATTCTGTAGACGTTGATTACATTGTGTCCACCAGTGATTCGTTCGGAACTCCTCGTGCGCGATTGTATGGCGGGAAGTTTGAGAAAAGCGGAAGATGAACATAGTGTAAGGTTGCTCGAATGGGGTACGAATGTCTCCAAACGGACGAGGTAGAATTGAATTAGCAAACGTGACATGGCAGTTGTCCGCGCAGTGGACACGCGTAGGATAAGCGGTCACATGTTTTGAAAGAGACAAGGAAGGTGTGGCAAACAGCATGAAGTACTGAAAAGGGGCCTCGTGTGGTCTTGGAATAGAACGTGCACCACACAATTCAACATGTTTACCACGCTTGTAAATGGATCATGTATTTGTGGTAGTCATTAACATGTGCCTTTTATTGTAGGATTAGAATACCGTATCTGCATTCCTGCCAATTGAGAAATGCATTAGTTGGCGACGAGTTGCCTGAGCAGTGTTTACCGTGAGACACTAAACGACACTTGCGTGGTTTACAGATTGGTGTGTTGAACAAGGCCAAGTTGTCAAACTGTCCAGCTGGAGGCAAGTTCTGTGATTTCATTAAGACAGACTTAGAGCTGATGAACCTGTGTATTTGGCTGTTTAATAGGATGGATTTTACAGTATTTAATGCATTCGCCACGTTCACAAGAAATGTTGGTGATAGTTGTGACTGAAGGTGATGATCGTTCTCGGTTTCTTCAGGTCCGTTTCCATTCGGAAGTCATTATTTGTGTGGTTACTTCAAGTAATTCAATTCATGTACAACGGCATTTCGGTGTTTACAGATGCAGTATTTGACAACAATCGCATCAGCTATGCGACTTTCCTAACATGTTCTGGTACAACCCTGGTGCTGACTATATCATAAATTAATGTTACGATTTCGGTGCAAAGTGTGCAACAGCATAAGAAATTTTAAGACTAACCATGATTAACAATGATAGATATTGCATCTGACAAGTGCCTTGGACGAGTTAATACCGACTGTGATTAGGACTCGATATATAGTTGAATTTCGCAAATTCGACAGCTTGTAACTGTTATCGTAATTGCACCATCGATGTGTGAGCTAGCCAAAATATGGATCCATACAAACATTGACGGATGAAATTACCATACATCACCAACATTCATCGCTACCGCTTACACACAGTTTCCTTCAAAAGAAGAACAGTAAAATTTCCACAAACACGGAAAGTGAACATTTCAACTGGATGTATTTATCTGGTTATGAATAGCATGTAAAACACCGTAAAGCAGTAACCATGTAGAACATGGAAAATATTAATACACTTGAAATAAACGAGCACTCAAAACTTGATATCGGTACCCTAGTCACTGTGAATGCAGGGCTTTGTCAGAAATGAGATTATGATTTTTCGTGTAACCAATTTTAGCTACGTTTGCTGTTCGCTTGTTTTGACTGTCGCAAGCGAGGTGACTAATGACTTTCTGGAATCAGCAAACAAGCGAGAATATGGGACATCGAACACAAATGATTAAGAGTAGTATACAAAAATGTTGACTCTGTTCAGAAACTTTTCACAACACGTTTTCAGAAGAGTATCTACTGCAGAAGTCAGCTGAGAGTAAACGGTAGCGACATAACAAACAGTGTTATTAATCTTCTAGGATGATGGAATAAGTAGTGACATCAGCGGACACTCCTAAACAGGACGATGAAACACGACTGAACAATTGAGCTTCCAAGTGTGGTAAAAATGGAAACTATGCGCCGCGGTGCGAAAATGAAGGCTATTCAAACATGGACATATCGGGAAATGGATTAATCACCTGTGGTTAAAGCAGGTTTAAATGTAAATCGTCATCTGTGAATATGATTTTGAAGTACAAACATCTATTACACATTATTTGACACTAAATAATTCCATACGATCACAACATATCTACAACACGAGAAACAATATGTGGCTAGTTAAAACCGTTACTATACTATAGTGGAATCAGAAGAGAACATCATTCTGAAATTAAGCGTCCGAAACGGTCTACTTAATAACATCCGCCTTATTACACTCAATAAAATGACTGATCCCACGGTTGAGTAGTCATTATAGATGTACGTTAAAACCAACTGGTGGATAGTCATTATTGTGCGTCAACTACGATCACAAGTTCAATAATATTCACAGTAGGTACTACTATTTCAACTTATCTCTATGCAGGTATTCGTAGTGTGAATTCGTGGTTTGAATTATGAAGCAAACAAGGGCATGCTTGTGGAATCATGACACGCAGACATATCAACAAGCTAGTATTTATTCAACACACACAGTTAGCAGGTGAATGTTGTAGTGTTGGGCGAGACAGATATGTTAAGTCGAAAATCCCGACGCAGTAGTAAACCACATGTATAAAATTAACAAATAATTTGACAACCGCCAATCAGTTGCCAACAATTCAAGCATATGAATACTGTTGCAAACAGTAGTCAAGCTGGAAATTATTCAAGGGTGAACAAAATATCCACGAAAGTACTGTCCCTGTCAATCGACAATAATAACTAAATTGCAGAAAATATAGCGCGTAGAAAATCATCTGATGTATCAGCGACTCTCGTCGATCAGTCTCACCAACGACGAGAAAAGACACGACGAGTAGAGTGAAGTATACCCACTGAATTATGTACACATGTTTGTGGTGCATAGCTTCAATCAAAAATATATTGACAATTATAAATGGCTTTGATTCAGCAGGGCGTCGATATGTGCAACCAGTGGGCGAACGCCAAACTTCACGGTCATTCATTTCTCTATGACGACTAACCGTACATCTCTTGAAATCAATCGTAATGCTAACAAATTTATTGGTAGGCCTTCTGCGAAAGGTGCTCCAAAGGCATTTGGCTCGATTGAGGGACTTGTGACTTGTAGATCACCTCCAACAGTTTCATTGTAGACCTGAGTATTTCCGATCCTACTCCGATCACCTATGTTGATATACACTCAAAGCAAATGCCCATTCAATGATTAGTGATTTTGCTTGTACACGTGATGCCCTAAGACGGACTTTGATTGTAGCAAGACTGAAGGGGCATGAGTGTTGGTTATGCTTTAATGAGTCTCTGAATAAAAACCAAGTGATGGAGGGAAACAGGTTTCATAAGAAGTCAGTTATGCGAACAGCTGTTTTCGGTAATTCTCATCGGGCTTTTACAATTACATAGGGTACGTGCGTTTATATATGAAAAATTAGAACAAATCAAATAGGGCATTCGAATCATAGACATGGGGCGGATCACAGTCTACCGGAGGGGGGTGGGAGTGTTAGTGAATGTGTGGCATTATCACTGATGCCTGCCGTGGCACATGCATTCGGCGGTGTCAAGTGGTTCACGCCTGCTTGGGTCTCAAGGGGTTGTGGACTAGTTGGCCAGGGGAGGTGAAAGGCTTGCACGAACTGTTTTTGGTCACACAGACAGGGGTTGTAGAGACTCGTGGCTAGCAAAAATCGATATGTTGGAGAAAAATCTGATCTCACACTAGGGTGGTTGTTAAGAAATGGTACGTAGTGTGGAGCTTCAACAGTCCGATTGTTACTCGCTCTAATGGATCCACCAACTGAAGACTAGTGTTCGGTGACCGATTCCTTCTACTATGACGTCATTTTGACAAGCCTATCTTCTAATTTAATCGTTGATGGACTAGTAATTCCTTCCCCGTGCCTCTCGAAGCCAAACATGTTTCATACTGCTAAACATACCGATGCGATTCAGACGCCTGAATGAACCATGTGCTAATATTCTGGTAACTATTACGAAACAGTCCATAACAGTTATTGTATATTATTAACTATTGGTTTGTAATTATGTGGGCACTGGATTGTTTTAGTGTAGCAGTTGTGGGTGACCATCCGAGAGGTCTGGGTTATGAAAATCGTTTCATGGTCTCCAAGATCAACTTATTATCTTTATGATCATAAAATGTCGGAGTAAGTTTGTGAATATTTGATGATCTACGATGAAATATCTGATGAAAATTTGAAGGATATTTCGTGTGAAAATTGCGGCGCGTATTTAAATGATATCGCTCAACAAGTTCAGAAATGTTATAATTGTGCAATCATCGAGTGAGAGTGATGACACAATTACTCTGCAGTCTCTCAAGAACCAAGTGATATTATTATCTTCGTATGCATGGTTTCTCGCTAACTGTCTACCACTTTATCCTCTAAAATGCAGAGTCCTGCAAGCGCTCATACGTTTCAAATGTCTTGGAGATAGCTTTGGCAACCATTGTCTGATCAGGCTTGTCACAGTCAGCTAATTGTATGTGCCTGCTTTTGTTGGTGAGATCTTACTCCGATATGTTGCAGAGAATCCTGACGCCTTTCAGTAAGTCCTTCTCCAAACTAATCTCTTCAACTCGTCGATGCATTCCTTCACAGTAACATGCAAACGCTTTTCTCATATCTTCGGCGATATGTTCTTTGTCTCTAGCCATTATAGAAGTATGTAATCATGATATTTATCAGCGCTCAGAACTTCTGAGTGTCTTCCTTGTCCACTGTAGACGTCTTCCGAACATAGGCTCGAAATTCATATATTTACACGTCGTTGGTGAGGAAACCGGTAAAACATGAAAGTAATTCGAAATGGAGCAGTAATTCCGTCGTGTTTGTTGAGTTTCACTTATTCATACAACAATCGAATGACTCCTTTAAGAATTCCAGCTACAACCTTGTTTTCTGGCTCATTTGTTCAGTGAGCGAGCCACCGTGCGCGTCGCTTATAGAAGGCTGGCAAGCAATCAGCGCCATTTTCATCAGTCATACAAACAAATGCATGTAATAAATATCTACTCTTCTTCCGACGAATCAACTGTTATTCTGCTGCCCAATATGTTATCGCCTCCTTCAGAAGACGTCCTCTACATTGTCATCAGTCGAGGCTCAAGCACTCACCTAATTGTCCTTTGCAAAATCTCCGCAATCTGTTGACACCTTAACCGCGTTCAGACTTTGCTAGAAGAGTCAACAGTTTTACAAATATGGTGCCCTGTACAGGTCGTCCAGACAGATTAGCGCTTGCAGAAACTTCAATCTTGTTCTATATGGCCAATGTTTTCCGTCTTAAAGGAAATCCATATAGGTCCGGAATTTCCGCTGAACAATCCGAAGGACATTGTGTTAGTTGGAGTGAAACCAGGGCAGTGGCTCCTACCAGCGTTCCTCAAGGAACTTTTCGGTCTTCGTGAACAGCGCATTGTCGGATCTAATTGATGAGGTATCCCAGCTCAAATGTGAGCATGCCCAAGTTGAAGCATACCGTGTTGGACTAGTTTCATTTAACAGAATCTGATTGCATTGTTATAATTTTTTAACACATCTGAAATTTTAAGCGTGGGAAACACCTTAAGCACAGATATGTTCGTTAACACGATGACAACCAAAATCACGAGACGGATACGTTTCTTAGGTGGGGACATTTTATTTGGTGTGCCAGCCCCGCTGCCACTCGAAGGTATCGGTAATATACAGACAATATATACTGATGTGGATCTGTCAATAAACGATTAAATGAGTCTTCCTGTGAAAAGTCTGACCGATTTGCTGTCCACTTCTATTCAACCTCAAACATGGAATGACGACTAACAGTTTCTGGACAGTCAGAATTTCGTTACACAGCTGAGAGGAACTGCCAACATCTTTCAGTATGCATTGTCACTCCTCTAAGCGCATGATCCGAAATATATCCCAACAGGTCACTTGTTACCACCAGTATTTTGATTCGGGTGCCCCTTATCATTCAGTTTCAACTTATCACGCCACAACTGGCCACACCACTGCCCCCGTGCACATGAAGAATGAACCAAGTGTTGTAAAATCTAGCTCATCCACCAGATAAAAGGAGAAATTTACCAGTAAGTTCGCTTTATTACAGCTTAGAAACAGTCACTAGCTGCACCAGCTGGCAGATAAGACCTCTTCAACGCACCACTGTGCAAGCCACACAATTGCAAACCAATTGCTTACAATAATTGCTGCTGAAGCAAATCACCGCTACGTAAAGCAATCTCCTACTAGCAAGAGTGTGGACACGATGTTCCGATTCTCCAATGAAAAGACGCACGTAATGTCCACCACAAATATGTGGCTTTGTTATAAGCGTGATAATCATATTCAGCAAATTTCCATTCTGATATCAAACTCCCTTTGTGATAACTCAAAGTTGTCTGTCAACACACACGCTTGCCTATAATACTCGTGATCTCTAAGCTGACAGTTTAAATACAAACACGAATTCACTTCAGCGTCATCCGTTTGCATAATCTCATATGGACTTGTTTCACAGCTCATGCAAATCAAGTTGAGTTTCTTGTATGTCTCAATATGGATGAACATCACCAAAATGTGTTACCATCCAACAGAAGATAACGTATCTTGGGCTTACTACGAACAATAGGTTTCTCCGCTGCTAGAACGTCGGTTTTAGGAAAACTTCAACAGAGGGATCACAGCATAGTCAAATTCGTGTCCGACTTTAGACCTGTTACAAATCTACAATCATACGCTGCCATCACACTTCGTTCTTTGATTGGAACACGCACATAGTTGCAGAATTGCACTGGAAAAACAAACTACAACCGGTCTTCAAGTAAAATGGTGAGCGAAATGTAAGAGCGCCTTTCAGAAAATAAAAAATCTTCACAACGTCCGATGAAATTTGGGATCAGTGAAAGTGTTCTGAGCACAGTTGGTATTGTAAAGCAATGAAACCGAAATATACTATGACAGTGGGAAGTGTTAGCTGACAGTGAGTCACCGGCGCTGTGGATAGAACCAGCACGCGCGAATACGAGGATTTATTCAGAAGTGTGTTTCATCTTCTTTATATCAAGTCAAACAAGTAGGTCTAATGTAGCCGGATGCAAAATAAAGTACGCACGAACATATTTGTAAACCACTATATGTATATTCTTGCCAAATCATTTGAAGCGGTTGCTGACACTCAGATACAAAACAAATTAAGTGACACTGAACCGATAAAACGAAAGCAGACAGACACCCTAGTGTGACTGCCTGTGGGAGGGAGTAAATATGACAACGGCCAAATGATAATCGTCTGGGTGATGAATAGTTTACTCGGGGGAGTACAAGAATTGTTGGAGTTGTAAATTTATGGATATTTGTTGTGAATTGCAGTGTTGAGGCGATTGCATCCAATGATTGTTTGCGTAAGTCAATTTCAGACAGTCAAAACGGACTGTATCACCTATTCCAACTCAATCAACAATGAGACATTTGTCATGGCTTGATATCACTCTGAGTGGTCTGAAGTAAAAATGTCGCAGGGATCACTTTGCTAAATCATGTTGAGTAGACCTATGTGTGCGTACGTGTAAATCACTAGGAATATAGCTGTGTCATGCATGTTCCCTGTGAGGATTGAGCGAATATACCTTGTTTTGCTAATGGTCTTAAACCGCTTATTTTGTCGACTACGTTGGGAGACTGCTGGAAATATTTACCGGGCATTTGCAGAGTTGATCTATTTAACAGGTTGGTCAAGCTGGTTCTAGGATCCCTTCTCAGAGGTGACGTTATATTGATCGCGGTATAGGCGGAAAACACAGAGGCCACAAGGAAACATTATTTCGGTTGTGAGCAAGTGTATCTAGTATTCCCAAAATTCATGTGTAACAGTGATGCGACGTCTGAATTTACAGGTGTTTACTCCACTCTACTTTGTCCTACTGTGTTCACGTTTCTCTGATGCTTTCCATATGTACCTTCACTGCACGGATGTAACTTACTGTTCTAAAGGCCTAACAAGGGCGTATCTTCTCGTCGATCTGCGCAAATGCGGACGTTTTGCAAAACTGTGTGCCGTCCAGGAAAATACAACTTCAGTACCACCAGAAAGGCTACTGTTCACTTTTCAGTGGTGTTCTGTGCGAGTGATTGAATATGGCAGCGGCCAAATGGTAGTCGTCTGTGTGACGAATGATCTGCTCGGGAGGAGTACAAAAAATATTCGATTTGTAACTCTGGAAATATTTGTTGTGGATTGAAGTGTTGAGATGTCATCCCACTAAATCATATCCGAACAGGAACAATAAGCTTGAGTTTTGCTCACAGTAGGGCTCACTGGTTTACACAGTTTACCCTGGGCCGAGTGCCAGACTTCTGCTAAGCTAACCACTGTATCAATGGTCTCGGATTACCAGCAACTAACCACTCATATCGGAACCACTGAACACTTGACATGCGAGTTATAATCTGGTCTAACCAAGGCTGAAAGTCTTTTCGGCTGCGAAAACCATGACCCGATGTGAACGGTCCTCATCTTAGATCGAACAAATCATAAGCTACCCAAAACCAGTAATACTTTCCACTCGTTCTGTTGAAAAAGCTGGTTAAGTTTATCCATACTTACTTATAAGTATTAGAACAGCTTTCGGATGACAACCCACTACTTATGTTTGAGTAACAGTATACCAGTTTAGTTTTTACTACCACTGATGTAAACTACCAAAACTCGCATCGTTTAACTGGTTAACCATGTCGAATATAAAAGTACATAACGATAAGGATATTGGTTGTTAAGGGCATATCAACTGTTTGTCGTCTTTAAACTTTTTCTGGTGTCCCATATTTTATACCGCTACGGTGTTCGCGAGTTTCTTTAAGAGAGGAAGATACGCGGCTTAACAACGAAGATGTTGATAATTCTGCAACTATACTGATAGTGACAACATTTTCTGGGACTTATACAAATGAACATGACATATTGCGTTAAGATATGTTTCAATATCCAGTGTTATTTCAAACCAGCTGCCTGTGATTGTATACCATTGCATTTTTCCTAATGCCGGCTATATAGCGAAATTCAGTTAAGGAACGTGCAAACATAGCGCGTTATTTGTAAAAGCGGAAGTGAAATATTCTATCCAAATATAAGCAAACATTACAAGAATGAATACACCTACATATCCCACGCCCTGTATAGATATGTTTTTAAACTAATTCCATAAAGACTCAAATAGATATTTTGAGAGCCGAGTACGCACATGAATGACATGACCAAAGTTAATCGAATAATATTTATGAAAATCAGCATTATTGCAAATAGTCAAGCTGTATAATGAACGGTATATTTTTAGGTAATATGCTAGGCAAAACAGAAGCCTTTTGCATACATTCAACTAGGATGTGAAGATACATCGACCAATTAAGCAGCTACTCACCGGTTATTGAAAGTTCACTTAGAGAGCCTCACGTGAATTGCAGAGTTAACGCAAATTAGGCAGCAATCGATCGTCATCTGCAATCAGCTTTGAATCGACTTTTAATATTGAGGTGGAGTAAACATTCAGAATATGTCATGCATGCCCAGGACATATGGTTCGTATCACTTGGTCAACGGTGTAGCTGTTTGCCGTTGGATCATCATTCGGTAGATACTGTTGCTGCTGATGTACAAAATTTTTGTGAAATCCGAACTATTCAAGAAACCTGTCCTTCTATTGTTTGCAGACATTCCGTGAATTTATGAATACTTCGAAATTAGTGAACTGATCTGGCTAATGCTTGCTTTTTCTATGAATAAGTTACGCTGACAATTGCACCGCCGCATCTGTTCGGTGCGTTCACTGTTCTTCCACGACAGTCTTATTGAGAAGCTTTCATTAATTATCTCAAAAGAACAGATTAAAAGCAAAACTACTACTGATATACTCAAATGTACAGGTGATCCCTTGTGATTTTATCATGATATTCATCGTTGCACGATAATGATAGATAGATCGTTCCCACATCGGTGGGATTGGTTCGCGCTTGATTGTTGTTATAATGTGAACAGAAACAAATCAGAGCATACTGATCTCAGGCAGCTCCAATTTCTCGCATGTGGATAACACTTTAATGAATTTTGCAAAAGCGGCGAAAGTGATTTTAACAATAATTGGAAGATAATGGTACTTTGTTTTTCGGACAGTATCGGTGCGCACATAACTGGACTCTCACGGGTGATAAATGGTACTCAGGTATTCACATGCCATAGTTGTGGTTGCATACCAAATGTTATTTTGATTACAACACACCTGAGGAGGGTCACCAGAGTTTGTTGAAATGTAGACTATCACAAATTGCTCATCACGTTACGTCGTTCTCAATTCATTTATCAATAACATGTTGAACACGATGTCGAAAATGTCCGACTTCATTCGTACTAATTTTGATGCAGATGTCTTCATAATTCTTTTGGTCAGCACGGCTGTCGCCGACAAAAGCAATGATTACAAATATGATTCGCTACATGATATAATACCTTAAACAAGGTTGATATGCCAGTTCATGTTAGCTTCCTCTATACAGTATTAGGTCGTTAATGTTTGTGAGCAACTCATGGTGACTGGTATTCTTCATGTATCTAATAAACATCACGTGATAAATTTGTCGGTTTTTCTATAAAACAATCACACTGATTCAACAGTATCACAAACTTGGACGATAACTCTTCTGTAATCTATTGTTGATTTTGCCAGAGTTATCTGTCATCAGGTTGTCAAGGAAAACCACGAGCCATGAACTGCATGCATATTTCGGTAAATATACGTTATTTCATTTGCCATGCTGTTTTCCTCGTTATTCCTATGTCGATATACGGTGTTTTGCGGTTTTAACAACGCACGAAGCACGAGGATAACAAAGTTTGTGAAGACACGGAGTGTCTTTATTTTGCGCGCTCTTTTAAGTACTTCCGGTGGGCCGGTACAATGTTAGCAATGACTTTTTGAGTTTGCACTAAGTATATGCTTCAAATGACTACATCTTTGAACCCTCAAACGAAGACTGCGAGTTTGGTCTACCGCCAATTTCGATTGTTTGAATGAATGGATATGTTAACGGACTATTGGTGTAGTACTCTCCTTGCAGTTGCGCATACATTTCAAGTGAGCACGCGTAAGGGCAAATGGTCGAATGATTGGAACGGTGTTCATTAACACCAGCAGCCCCTGTACCAGGGTGAGAATTTATGGCTACCTATATTATCGCCCCAGTGTGTTGTGAACATCGTGGTTCAATAATAGTAACCCTTTATATTCAACTGATTTTGGCATTAGAGACTTCTATGTTTCTGACAGAACTTCAGTCTGTGCATGCCATTCACAACAAATCATGCTGTTTGTCACATATCCACTTGTTCAGTCATCTATTAATTCCGTCAGCAGTTACACACTTGATGTAATAAATTACAACCTGTATATGAAACACCTACTTAGCACGCATTTGGGAACTACAATAAACATCGCAACACAGAATTTTGTTCAGAGGATTGTTGGAACATAATTAATCCTCATGTATCCGTCAACCTCGGACAAAGTTTAATAACGAGGTCTGCCGTAAGAGATTGTAAGAGCGATCTATTGAATTTTCTGTGGACCCTAAATAGTATTCGATGTGGGCTTGAATTTCGCAATTCCGACAAGTCGTATCTGACCCCGTAACTGCATCGTCGATGTACAGGCAAGACAAAATACAAACTCAGATATGAAGAGACCGTCGGGAACACATTGTCGTTTACCGTTCTACAACAATTTTCATTGATTGGTTCAAGCCAGTTCTAGGTAAACTTAGGGAATGTAATGATGACTTATAAGAAGACGTATTGAAGACCGTAATGAACGATGGGACCTTAGAACGGACAAAATTACCATCGTTGACCAATACTCACTACAACCACTCAGATTCAATTTATTGTGAGATAAGAATTGTGAAGGTGAGAGGAGAACATACCGTAAACACTGCAAGTATGTGATATTCAAGAATATTTTAAGCGGACCTGATTGTCTAGTTACGAATAACATGTTAAGTACCGTGACAAGTTAACTACATAGAAAGTCAAAAATATCAACAAACGTGAAATAAATGAGCACCCAAAACTAGGTATCGGTGCCACATCAATTTTAAAGTCAGACCCTTATTGTAAAAGAATTTCAAAGATCTTTTTGAATGATTTAAAACGCACCTCCTCTTCGTTCGTTTTAATTCGTCGTTATTTAAAAAGTTGAAAATGTTCTCGAAAGGAAGTACGACATCAGTATTCCGTCAACAAATTTATGTTTTCAGGCAATCGAAACTCGAACTATGCTGAACTCGCAGTCTCTGGTTGGAGGTTTGAAGATCTGGTCATTTGAATCAAACAGTTGATGCAAATTCAAGATAACTTTGTACTCGCTCACCAACAATACCTAAAAGAAGTAGAAAATAAAGGAATATATTCCGTGGCTTTGCAAATTCTATAATCCTCACACACGGGAATGTTAAGCGAACTTTCTTATATTGTTAGACGCCGTATATTGGTAAGTGGTTAACGAGGAAAAAACTATGGCGAATAAAGAGAAGTTTACTTACTGAAATATGCAAAACGTCCATGGCGCATGAATTTCAGTGACAACATAATGACAATTATAACTGGAGAAACCATCAATAGATCCTAGAAGAATTGTCGTTCATGATTATGGTACTTTGGAGTCAATGTGGTTGTTTTAGTGAAAGAGACCATGGAAATGTCACGTGATATTAAATGAATGCCTGATGATTAACAATTAACATGAATGACTAGGTGTGTTTCCAGTGCAGCCACATTCAATACAAGCAGTTCATTTCTGTTCGTTGTCAAGTGCCCGTTTGCTGCTTAGCTCCTACTAGAGAACCGACATGATTTGTCAGTTGCATTGTAGTTGGCCACTCGACACATTCGTAAATTGCGACATCTAGAAGTGATTAGAGGATAAATTTATTTGGTTATATGTAACGTTTGAATTTATAGGACGTTCTGAGAACAATAATGACATAAGTCTGCATTGAGAAAACTAGCGTGAATCAGCATCTCAACGTTGTTTAGTTTGACCTATCATGTAAGCAGTGCATTTGACGTTAATCAACAGAATTACCGAGATATTAGAGTCTACAAAATTTCGAATGAAAACGAGAAGCTCTCTGTCAGCTGTTACTCTGTGCCGTGCACTTGTCCATGTTTCATGAAGAAAGTGGCAGGATCTAAAATGCGGAGAATAGTGAAGTGGTTTTATGTTCCAATTTTAAAAAGAGATGTGAAACATATGCTAAGGCGATTAGACAACATATATTGTCTCCTTGGACTGTAGAAACTAAGCGACATAGATATTTAACCCAATTGAGATATTCAACCTGTCACTGATATATATCGAAAACTACATTGAACTTGACAAACTGTCTGTAGGTTTGACAGTTTCACTAACTATAGTAGACATTGGGCATAAACGATGAGATGTGTCGCATGTGGCTCGAAGCCGTCATTGTTGTGAGCAGAAATGAAATGCCTTCATTCTACTATTAAATTCAAATTGAACCTCAAACGTCTAGTGTTCTGACGGCCAGTTTGTGATGAGTATAATGTCATTTCAATGATTAATGGTTATGTAAATCTTACCTCTCTAAAGGTTTTAAAACAAATTCGAACCGTTTGTCAGGTAGTAGAAAAACTCGTAAAAATATCGCTAGAATTCTGTTGTGTGACTAAATTGATATGAAAATATAAGTTGAGTGGAATACGGATGAGATGCAAGATGTACCTGAAATGACATTCATTGTAGGTTCGGGCCGTTAATTTTGTGGAACATCCTCCGCCTCCACTTTGAACTCCAAAGATAGTTTCGGGATTGCTTTGCAGTTTCAGACTAAATGAATTTACCACCGCCGTTCCTCTATGCTTAGTGGGCAGTTCACTAGTTTTAGAGCGTGGAACTGCGAGCGTGTGATCACCAGCTGGCTCAAACCTACCCATGTGATAAACCCTGAGGGATCTGCCTGTGTAATCAACATGACGGGGAGACTCGCTTTCAGACACTGCAATAACAAACTTTTCACAAGAATTTCCAAAGCCCTTTTTTAGTTAGATTTAACTGCATTCCCTCTCCGTTCATCCTAACTGTCCTAATTGAAGAGGTTAAAATATTCTTGAAATCAGCTGAATAATCATTACATAGTGAAGCAAAAGTGTGTGACTGCAAATCACATGCACGAAAAAATATTTATCTCAGAAACCTGGAGTGACGATTTGACTAAGGAACCTATTGCAACCATCTGTTGAAAATAAATCATTACTATTTAGGAACCACGATGGTTATAACCCACTAGGGTGATTACATTAGTAGTGATATTAGTGGGCTCTCCTACAAAGGCTGATGATGTCATCGATGTGTTTTTTGAACACTGTTTCAATCCTTCGATCACATGTCCCTACAAGTGCTAACACAAAATATGTGTAACTGAAAGGAAGGTACAGCACCAATAGTCCAGTCAATATATGCATGTTTTCAAGCAAACAAAATTCGCAGTATACCGAACTCGCAGCCTCTGGTTGGAGGTTCCAATGCCTGGTCATTTATAACAAACAGTTGGTGCAAATATGAAAAAGTCATTGATTACATTGTATTGCTCACCGACAACACTTAAAAAATACGCAGAATAAAGGAGTTTATTCCGTATCTTCGCATATTTTATTGTCCTGTTACACCGGAATGTTGAGTGAACGTTGGTATGTTGCTAAAATCCGTATATCAGTATATGGATAACGGAAAATCAGCATGGCGAATGAACTGAAGTATATTCACTGAAATATGCACACAGTTTCTGGCTCTCAGTTTTCACTGACAACATAATGACAATTATAACTGATGAAATCATCAATGGATCATAGAAGAAAGATCGTTAATGATTGTGGTGGTGTAAAATCAATGTGGTTGGTTTAGAGAGAACAAAATATGAAATTTTCATGTGACATTAAATAAATGCAGGATGATTAACAGTTAACACGAGTGTTTTAGTGTCTTCTCAGTGCAACGATGTTCAGTACACACCATTCATTTCTGTTCGTTGCCAAATGCCGGTTTGCAGCTTAGCTTCTACTGAAAGCAGTGAGTCGACATACATGGAGAACCAACATGATTTGCCAGTTGCATTGTAGTAGACCACTTGACACTTTCGAATATTGCGACATCTACAAGAGACCAGGAGATCATTACAAATGGTTAGATTAATAGAATATTTCGCGAACATTACCGACCTAATGCTCTAATGAGGAAGCTAGCGTTGATCGGCATATAAACCCTGTTTTATGTGTCATATTATGTAAGCAAGTTATTTGACGGTGATAATCGTGCTGCTAGACTGAATAACTGAGATTTTTATATCAACTCAGTTTTGGATGAAAACGAGATACACTCTGTAGGCTGTCACTCTATACTAAACATTTGTCCATGTTTCATGAGGAACTTGACAAGATCTCAAATGCGGAGAAAATCGAAATAATGTTGTGTTCCAATTTAAAAATGTGAAACAGCTGTTAAGGCGATTCGACAACATATATGGTCTCGTCGGTAAAGAAACTCATCGAAACTCATCGACATACGCATCTCACTCAATTGAGATATTCACGCAACGTCCGGAATATTTGTTGTCGAAATTTGTCGAAAATTACATTGAATGTGACAATCGTTTTGTAGATTTGATAGCTTCACTAACTATAACAGACAGTGGGCATAAACATGAGATATATTCTATGTCACTCGTAGCTATCGTCGACATGAACAGAAATGAAGTTCCCTCATTTCCCCAGTCAGTTCAACTCAAACCTCAAACGTCTAGTTTCCTGACAACCAGTGTTTAATGAGTATGCTGTCCTTTGAATGATTCTTGTCATCGAACTGCGTGAACACTTTTATTCTCGGGAGGCCGCTTGTTGATGACGTTCACCATTTTACTTGAAGACCTGTTGCACAAGGGGGAGTCAAAAAGTAATGCCATTTCATTTCGGACAGGTATAATTACTAACACAGGAACATGTATTATACATCCAAATAAAGCTGGTCCTCTGTGGATCACATTACTACTTCTCAACATATTCACAGTTACGCTCAATAGCAATGTTCCACCTTTGAATGAGTGCATGTATCCCTGCCTCGTAAAATTTTGTTGTCTTTTCTTTGAGCCACTTCTTCACTGTGGTTTTCACTTCCTCGTCACTGGAATAATGTTTGCCTCTCAAACCCTCTTTCATGGGGCCGAAGAGGTGATAATCTGAAGGCGCTAAATCTGGTGAGTATGGAGGATGCCTTAAAGTTGTCCACCCGAATGAGGCGATTGTTTCCCTTGTCTTGATGCTTGTGTGTGGTCGAGCATTGTCTTGCAGAAGGAGGACTTTGCGGATTGGCAAATCGGGTCTCACTCGTTGGATTCTTGCTCTGAACCTCGTCAGGGTCTCGATGTAGGCGTCAGAGTTTATTGTTTCTCTTCTGGGCAAGTAATCAAGCACAATGACACCTTGAGCATCCCAAAAGACAGTCGCCATGAATTTTCCAGCTGACTTTTGCGTCTTCAACTTTTTGGTTACGGTGATGATGAGTGGCGCCATCCCATTGACTGCCTCTTTGGTTCCGGTTCATAATGAGGAACCCATGTTTCATCACTTGTTACGAGTCTTTGAAAGAAGGTGTTGCCTCTTTAACTTTGTTCAAGAAGTTCAGTGCAGGCAGTGACCCTGTCAGTCTTGCGTTCAGTAGTCAGCCCTCTCGATACCCAGCGGGCATACACTTTTGAAAAGCCAAGTGACTGGACTATGTTGTAAGCACTTCCATGTCTCACTCCAAGGTTTCCTCCCAAATCATCAAGAGTTATACGCCTGTCTTCTTTGATAAGAGCATCTGCTTTTGCTTTAGTGGCAGGATTGACAGACGCGGATGGACGGCCAGAACGGGGTTTATCGGCTACGCTCATAGTTCCCAACTTTTCATCCTTCAAACGACGAACCCATCTGCATATATTGCTATAATTTACAGTATTGTCCTCAAACACCTTTGGTAATCGTCTGTGAATGTCCATGGGGGTTTCCTCCTCAGCAACAAGGAATTCAATCACTGCTCTTTGTTTTTGACATAACTCTACGGTGGCAGCCATTTTGAATTTTCCTTGTGAGTCTAAAAACATAAAAAGTAAGAAACAAACTATTACACAACGTAAATGATATAATCCTTTATAACTGGAAAAATATTCAGGTAATTTTATGAAAAACTTCACCAGAATTTAAAACACTGGCATTACTTTCTGATTCCCCCTAGTAGTTCGTTTTTCAAGTACGACTCCACATCAATGACCTTAGCACAATTATGTGTTCCAACCAAAGAATATAGTTTGGCGATAGCGTACGATGATCAATTCTTAACGGGTTCAAAGTCGGGCACGAACTTAACTATGTTATTATATGTTATACGCTATGAGGTAGTAAAATGCTTCGATGCCTTGCATTAATTTCGAGAAATCCGAACAACTCAGCTTAACTTGCATGAGTTGTAAAACAGGTCTGAAGGCGATCATTCAAACTGATGGGATTGAATTGAACTCGTTATGCTCGTATGCAAGCGGTCATCTTAGGAATCATGCATATTATAGTTATGCGTGTGTCTTGATAGGAAAACGTGAGCTATCACAAAGAAGGCTAGGTATTAAAATGTGGATTTGCTCACTTTTTTTGGTGGGCGTTACATGCGTCTTTCCACTGAAGAAGCGAAACATGGTGTTCACACTCTTGCTAATAGAAGATTGCTTTACATAACGGTTATTTACTTGGGCAGCAATTACTGTAAGTCATTAAGGTGCAGTTGGGTGGCTGATAGAATGGTGCGTTGAAGATGTCTTATCTGCCAACTTGTGCAGCTGATGAATAGTTTTCATTAGGGCAAGATTATAGCCGATGAATTTTTGTCTTTATCTGGTGGATGGGCAGGACTTTACATTAGCTGGTTCATCTTTCGTACGCACGCAGGCGGTAGTAGAGCCAGTTGTAGTGTGGTAAGTTGAAACTGAACGATCACGGGTACCCGATTCAAATGACGGGTGGTAACAACATAGTCTCTTGGGATATATTTCGGATCAAGAGCTTAGAGGAGTGGCATTGCATACTCGAAGATGATGGCAGTTCCCATCAATTACGTAACGAAATTCTTACTGTCCGAAAATTGTTTCCTCTAATTTTACGTTTGAATTTTAGCAAAGTGGACAACAAACCGGTCAGCTTCTTCACACGAAGACTTATGTAATCGTTTACTGACGGATCGATTTCAGTAACTATCGTCTGTACACTTCCGATGCCATCGAGTGACAGCTGGGCTGGCACACCAAAGAAACTGGCTTTATTTAAACGAAGTGTCCGCTTCGTGATTCTGGTTGCCGTCTTGTTAACAAACATATCAGTGCTCAAGGTGTTTTTCACGTTTGAAATTTTGAGCGCGTTAAAAAATTATGACAATGAAACCAGATTCCGTTAAATGAAACAAATCCGGCACAGTGTGCTTTAACTTGAGCGTGCTGAAATTGGCGCTGGGATACCTCAATAAGTGAATCTGATGTGTTGTTCACAAAGTACAAACAGCTCGTTGATGGACACCGGTGGGAGCCACTGGTCTGGTTTCACTTCAAATAGCAGAATATTTTTTGGACTGTTCAGCGGAAATCCTGGGCTTAGGACCATTTCTGTTCAAACGGAAAACATCGACTACATACCACAAGACCGTGGTTTCAGCAAACGCTGATCTGTTGGGGCGACCTATTCCTGTTACCATATTTTGTAAAACTGTTAACGCTTTTAGCAGGGCCAGAACGCCGTTGAAATGTCTCCATATTATGGGGAATTTGTGGTGGACTATGACGTATGTGCTTGACCCTCGACTAATGACAACGTAGAAGGTCCCCCCTGAAGGAGGCGAGAAGAAATTGCTATTATGGGAAGTGGAAACATTCAGCGACCATTATTGTCTCTTCAATTTTTAGCTACTAATGGATCCGGGCATTTAACTTAGTTGGAGTATTCACGCAACGTTCTGAGTGTTCGCTATTGATATCTGTTCTGAATTATTTCAAATTTGACACGCCGGATGCTGAGTCAAAGAAGGGTTATTGGCCATGGCTGGTTTTCGACATAGACTACTGACAATATATTTATTTTCACACTGTTCATGGCTTTGTGCCCCTGTCAACCTGACTGTAAATGGAACTTCAATTATTTGTCGGCCTGTGCCATTCGGGTTTCAAACGTCTGGAGTTCTGGCGGCCAGTGGGTTTTACATGTGGTATGAGTACACTGGTTTCCAGGGTATATATGCCACTTACATGTAAGCGTTTTCTATTTGAATCCGAAATGTTTGTAGCTCCAACAGCATGAAAGATACTCCTGATTAAGATAAAAATATCACTCGACTGCCGCAAATTTCCCGACAATAAACATATGACGTACGTTAAACTTATTGATCCCATAGCATTATATTCATATGAATTTTTACATCAAAATGTAGGTCCAATCTCTTTAGACGTTTAACATTAATGTTTGAAAGTCCTCATTAGAGGTTCCAACGGACCACCAGATGAGTTGTAGTGTCAACTTTTGATCATCATAGGGTAGTTTTTTGATAGGTCTGCGTATCTGCATACTCTATTCGGATTCGTTTAGATGGTTTTCGTCTGCACATGAAATAAATACAAAATCTGAGAACACGGATTAATGCACGTTTTCGAAGATATTATTTGGTTGACATCGGCTGTGGCGTTCGAATAATTAGTAGACATTTATGGTTCCCAAAATGTACATTCCCGCCTTATTCAAACTGTACTGAACTACTCATCACACGGAGTGTTTTATGACGTTTTTCTAAATTTATTCCGGTAATATTCGATTTTACTTAAATGCACTAATAAATATTTTCTCATGAAAATAACTATGCACATCCAAACATAACCTACCGCGATACATAACGTTTTTGTCTGTATGCATTAGAACGTGCTAGCGATAAAACCATAGTTACAGGTTCACCTTCAGCAGAGTTGTCTATCGTTGTATCTCTCGCTGTTAATTAAAATTCCGACCACCGGAGTAGCGTGAAATATGTGGAACCCTGCGGAATTAGACCATGGTCAACATTTGAAATGTCCTGAGGAAATGATATTCCTATCACTAGTCCCCGTCGCGTTCGACGTGGGTGGCCAGACACACAAAAGCAAATGTTGATGTGTTTTACTCAGTAGTACTAAATCCTAAATTGGTATGTTGTTACCCAGACACGAAAATAGGGTATCGCCTGAACGGGATAATCCCCGTATTTTTGAGACTTGTGAGTAAACTTGGGAAGAGTTGCCTGATCCGGCCAAAATAGTAGTTCAGCAGTGGCGTTGTATAACATGTGACTGGCGTACACGTAAACAGCCTGATCGATAGTGGATCAGGGACTAGAGACAACTGTGTTTTCCACGTGTCTATAATGAAGATCTTGCAATGGGCAGCTCATCGGGTCGAGCTTGTTCTTCGCCTACACAACTAACATTGCCAGTCAGCAACCAGTGTGAGAGTCATTTGACACAAGTGAACTCGTATATAGACAAACTATATCCAATTGTTGAATTGACTGAATAGAACCTGTGAAACTCACTGTCGCTTCCCACCCGGAGTTCGGCGGAGCAAAATGAGGCATTTTTAGTGATATAACTGTTGGGGCGGTGAACAAGACTTATGCGGCAGTGTTGCCAGTCGTTTCGAAATTAGAACCATCAGTACACGTGAAACACCGAGTGGGGTTACTTGCGTCCCGCGTGGAAGGTCAAAATCATACACGAATGCAAACGGGTGAACATTCAATAAAGATATTATTCAAAATTCTTCCCACTCGACAAACGTGGACAATGAATTGTTCTAATGTTGTGGAATATTTGGGATGCATTCCAGAACTTTCAGCTGGCTCTCATGTCTACTTCACTTGCGATCATTCCACCTAAAGGGATTCATACGCATCACAAATCTTGTGTCGCTTACGCGCTGGTTTCTCAACGGTTCACGGCTGTGAAGAAACATTGAGAATCGTTGCACAAATCGAATACCACAGGTGGTTGAAAAATACCACCATACAGAGTGATTCGTGTCATAGTAAAAATCGGCGAAATTATTCTATAATACAGAAAGTTTAATTCACTCATCCCCTTACAAGTCTTTCAGTGGCGTTTCACGATAAATGATGTCTTTACTGTACTCGCACCGAATGTCGTTCATCAGATTCGAGCGCTTGAATTGGTTCGAATTATTCCGCTGTTGTCCCAAATAACCTAGACTGGCAGAGTCTTTGAATGAGCCTGTAAAAGTTTGGAGAATGGGTGGCTCCCTTCTTTGCCTCATAGATCGTTGCAGAGAGAGATATGATCGTTATTTTCGCGCACCCCGTCTCTGTGTGTGTGACGTTTCACGAGTATGAAAAAGGTTGAGAGTAAATGAAGGGAAAGTTAAAAATATTGTCACCAGTAGACATATCGGAGACGATTACGAGAACGCGGTGAGGAACATTCTGCCGGATATGCGCAATCAGTGACTTTTAAGACTGCGCTACGATAAGGGCTAGGGAACTAGTAGTTGAGGTCTCTCACGCGTTTGGTAATCGGGTAAGTTTTACAAACTTAACCAATTCAGTAGTGAATACAGAGTTAAGCACTGCTTACCAACGTGAAAAGAACCTGAACACAAACCACTTCTCGGATAGATGTGAACAGTGGTGGTGTTGTTCGTAGCTCGGGTTGATGGTTTTGGTATTGGTATGTTCGCCGAGCTTGGCATTTAGGTTGCAGACGTTTCATCACCAAGCGAGGTGACATCATCATCCACGCTCAAAAAACTATACGCCAAAACGATTACGCACTGATGATGTCACCTCGCTTGGTGATGAAACGTCTGCAACCTAAATGCCAAGCTCGGCGAACATACCAATACCAAAACAAACCACTTCTACATGCAAAGTTGCCCGACTCCGCCTTTGTTTTATTTCAGTAAATGACCGCCTAGATTTTCGTTCTTGTTCATTGGAAGATGTGGCAGTTAAAGACTCAGTGTGTGAGGTGTATTTCAAGTATGGATGATATATCTCTGCGGTGTCTGCAAGTCATTGAGAATTAATGCCATACTGCTATATCCTCGGAATACGTGATTCCCTCATGTTCCACCGTTCTTCTAGCAAATGGTCTTCGGACATTTTCAATACGTACCAAATCCTTTTGAACATGAAATCGACACACTTGTGCGGTTGTTTCTAGGTATGAGCAAAATGCGGTAGAGATCATGATGGGAAACTCTTCACGATGGAAGGTCGACCAAATCATTCGTGAAGACTTCAGATTTATCTGCACCATTTCGGTCACAGAAACACAATGTTTAGACAAAGTGAATATATCTGTCAGCAACATCTCTAAGTCCACCTCGCACACTGATGCAAATAGCTTAAGAAATTTTTTGAAAATTGCTTGAACGGAACGTTCTTTATACATGTCAAAACTACTCGTTTTAATGAAATGCTTGTTATGGTAACAACATACTCAACGGATAAAAGATGATTCGGGACAATGACCGGCACTGAAACAAGCTCAGTTTGTTGTATGACAGACAGTTCCGTTGTGAATAATATACTGTTCACGAGTAGCATATTACCCACAGGCAGCATTCAGGAACAAATGAGCAAGCTCCGAACGCCAGGAAGACAACGGACAAGAATGGACTATCGGAATAGTGTATTCGCACTATGGCAGAATTTTCACCAAAGGGAATGACAACGTATTACCACCCGATGTATGTGAATGCATGTGTTGACGTGCAAATGAGTGTGCGCGTTTGTGGTTTGATTTTTGACATGACTTATACGGGAGTTTGCGCAATAGACGAGTTCTCAGGCCAAGCGTCTCTGGCGTCCTCAACAAGTTAAACCATTTTTCGATTTCCAACTCAAGCACATCGTAATATCCAGTTTGTCTTTTACCCAGAGCCAGTAATACATTTTAGTGGTTATCACGTATGTCATTTGTAGCACTATGTGATCATATCTGACTGCCCTCGTCTTCCTGCACATCAACGGTTTTCGATTGATACCTGCTCTGACAAATCAGTCAGTGTCTATGTTACAAACAAAAACTAATTACTCCGCACGGTCGTTGTTGGGAAATTATCCAGAACTTGAACCTTTAACAGTCAGGATTATAGTCGCTTTAGTGAATCTACGGAAGACTAATATTTGGTGACCGAATCCTGTCACCATGAGACTATGAAAATGAGACCACCATATAATTGACGCGCTGAGGGACCACTGCCTCATTCCACGTGTATCACGAAGCGAAGCACATATCTACAACTTGCTCGTCTCGATTATACTTGTGCTCATATTCTTCTAATATTATCTAACAGTCCTGAGCAGTCACTGTGTATTAATAACTATTGGTTTGTAAACGTGTGGGCTGTGGATCGTTTCTTGGCAGAAGTCTTGGCAGATTATCTAGGTGTTGGTGGCCATGAACATCGTTTCATGATCCACCGAAATCCGTGCTCAATTTGTTACCTTGATGACTAAATTTTTTAGGTAATTTTCTAAGGTTTGTGATGGCCCGCAATCAAATGTCTGATAAACGTTCAGTGAACAATTTCAGCGATTTTTGTGATTTCAATTTCCACAGATGTTCTATTTGTTTGGTCACTAAGTGAGGGTGATGGAAGAGGTACTGTGCCGTCTCTCGTGGTGATCGATTAACCCGATCCTTAATCGGAAACGATTGTATAAGAGGGTTTGTTTATGACAATTCAGTCATGCCCAGTGAGATATCAGCGGTGCACTGTTGAGAAAGGCTATCACAGGAAAATGTGACCAAAGTTCCATGGTGTCAGCCTTAGCAAACAAGTGGACTACTGAAGATGCTTAGCGTTAGCTGCATTTTGAAAGCAAATGACTAAAATCACTATGGGACTGTGGCAGATGCGGTCGATTGTGTGATCTTCAACTAAGGAAAACAGAGGCCCCTCTACCAGCAATACAATGATGACCGCTTTCTGAAGTTTTAGTTGATCATGGAATTAGTTTAATTGTTTTCAGGAAATGGAACTATGCTCTCTATAGTGAGCGCGTTGGTCAAATGGGTCATTAGGGCTAACACCAATCTTTCGTAAATTATTTTCTCGTAACTATGACAAAAACTATCTTATGTCACTTCGAATGAATCAAATAATGCGAATCAAAAGCCAAGTTCACGAAAATTGCGGCGGTAACATAGAGGCGAATATTCGAATTGCCAAGGTGCGATAAGCTTGAGGAAAATAATCAAAATCAGTGTGGGTAGTGAAAATCGTATTATCGATGTAGGTGGATGTAGATATTTTCATCGGACGTTGATTTCATGAGCGCTTTTATTCGTTCCACGTTGTGCTTCAATAAAGTATGTATTCACATTATCAGATATTCCGCATCACTGCGAAACCCTTAGATTCATCAACGTATGTGGACAACACAATCCTGCAAACGCCTTTTACATAAGACAAGTAATTTGCACCCGCAGTACTTTCGATTGAAGTAGGTAGACGGATTCCTGTAACACCGATCTGTCTAGGTTCAAATAACACTTGGTCTTCGGGAGTGTGCAAACCTGAATGCGAAATCAAGTGTTGACTGTTTCTAAGGGATGCACAATTATTACGGTTCACAGTGTCTGAGGCAAATTGGTTGTCAATTGGATGGGTCTGTATTTTACTTATTTGCCGTGCAAATTGAAGCCTTATGGTGGGACGCCCATGCTCCTTTAATTCAGCACAGTTACCTCTCTTCCTAGCCCTCCTGACCCTCCCAAAATACCCTGTTCACCAAAATTAACTGTAATGTATGAACGACATGACAGATTTGTTCTCTGCCTCGACTGTCTTCTAAGGGGACTGCGTTTCTTATTTATTCAAAGTGTGTCTAATCTGTATTGCATCTCCTTCTATATTACCGTTTTAGTGTTTCTCCTTTTTTCACTTTGTATACGAATGACACTTTTCGATCGAGTGGGTGATTACAGTTTAGCCGATCTAATACCGATCAGTATGGCTTTCAACTGGATGAGTCCAAGAAGTGTGACCCATTTCCAACCTACAATCTTTATGTGGAATAATTAGGTTAAAAATACTCATGAAAACCCCACTTATCGTACCACTTGCATAACAGACAAACTGGTAGTTTTGAATTGGAATTTTTACACATTTGGGAGTTATCAGACTAAAACTCGCAGTAAACAGTGGATATTCAGTTTTGTGTTCTGAATACGTATCAATTCAAAAATTGATATTTGCATGCGTGGTCATCAATGTGTAAGGCGGTTTAGTGACTGGATGTGCTTATTTAGAAGATGTGTGAATTTGAAGCAGGTTTATCATGAAGGATTAACGAACTCATTTATGTATGTATTTCGAGTATACACAAATTGAAACTCAGCTCACAAATGCATTCAAACCGCATCAAGTGAACGCTCATAACCAATATGCCAACCACAAATGTTATGAATGATTAGATGTGATTTATGAATGCGAAAACTGCACACAGCAAAAAAGACAGCATATAGATCATTCTAAAAGGCCAAATGGTTCAGTACATTTGTACGTCACGCGAATGCCATACAATCACCAACGCAGCCGAATTCAATGGGACACCAACTTCAGCTACATCCTACGTTAAGCTATCAGGTGAGCAACATTCGGGGGCTTTGCATTCCAGGAATGACTGCCTGTTCCAGACTTATTACAACTCACACCTTGGAAACGATGAATCAGCAGATGGTGTTCAACATTAAGGTACATTCAACCAATTGAGCATATATAATTGAGTAAATTCTACTATTCAAACATCCTACATACTCGTTTACTTAAACACTCTTCACCAAATATTTCACAGTTAGACGAGTCTGGATGTTTGGTGTTATCAGCGTTTTTGAAGTGTTACAAAACAAAATAAAATCTGTAACAGGCTTGTTAACAGTCTCCAGTTAACCACACTTGACCTTTGCGGATATAACTGTTACTGTTTCTGATCATGCTTAGCATAGTATTCACCGTGTACATTTTCGTACCATACCAGTTATCGAAAAATAATAAAATATGTCGTCGTCGCTTATTCGGACTAAAAGGCGACCACTCGTTTGCTATTGAAATATGTGACCTCAATCATTTTGAGTTTAGCGCGTTTCTGCAACGAAACGTGTGAGAACATTTGCAAGCCCACTCATGAAATTTGTTCTTGGTTCAGCATCAATCGACGGAACTGGCTTTGCCTGTTTTGAATCAAAATTTACCTTGTTGCTCTAGATGGTTCTATATGGGATGAGAAACGTTTCATGCAGCCAAAATTATAGCAAGTGAATACGCCGAAGTCAGTTGACAATGGTCAGATTGCGACTATTTGTACACCGTAACTATCCGGATAAAAGTTACCATTAACTTCTGATTATTGTTAGAATCACTTTCGACGTCTTTGCGTTTCTTTCCCGAGCTGGCCATATGCGAGAAATGTGTGCTGCGTTTGTTTAGCCAATTATGATTCCCCTCCGTTCAGAGCAACCCAGCACAAGTTAACTCCATCGGTGTGGCAGCAATCTGTCCTTCATTCTCCCCCAACTATGACGATTGTTGTAACATTAGAAAAAATTACCTGTGCATTTGGTATCTATTAGTAATATATGTATTTCAAAGCCATTCTTCCAAGACAGTTAATGAAAGACTTTCCGTTAAACCTGGCATGGAAGAAAAGCTTAACATGAAACTCATCGAATTGATACTGTCATGTGATCGTTATTGTAACGTATTTAAATTGAACGCATATGTCAATCAGATTAACATATTTGTTTCTACGTATTATAGAATTCAAGAAAGGTCAGCACATATTAGAAACGCTAGAGGACTCCGTATGTTCACATTTCGGTATAATCGAGAACTGACGATACTTTTAATGTGTACTCTTCTTCAAATTGAATGGTTGTTTAAGGGGTGGTTGCTGATTAACTTGATCTACCGCTACAACTGATTCAAACTGTCGCATTCCCACAGATACTGCAGTCGGCCCCTTTCGGAATGAAGCACTAGACTCGGGTTGCGCTCTTATTGGAGCCCGTCATTAGTGCATATCTTTGTCACGGCCGGGACTACAACGCAACCATGTTACCACTGCGTCATTCACCGCACATTAAGCACGACCAAATTATAATGTGTGAACGCTCAACCACATTCGCTTGCGAGCAATTCTCTAATTGTTCGTGATGTCCAATTTATATGGAAACCGAAAGACCATATTACTCATCAGTAATAGAAATAACGCTCAACGACTTGATAATTTCTGCGATTTCAACTTGGAGAAAAATACTGGTCGATGGGTCATCGGTTTGAGCTAATAGCACAGTTACTGCGTCTCCTGTTCAGGCGATCGAGTAACCTGCTCATTACTCACAAGCGAGAATGGTTGGGCGTTCACAGGTGATAATTCAATCATGCTCAATGGGAAGTCGATGTCTCAAAGGTCAACATGGTTGCCTCATCAAAGCGTGGCCGGAGATCTGGTCTCAGTCATCGCAAATGTATGCACTACTGACGAACTCCAATGAGAGCGCGACCCGAGTCCAGTGCTTCGTTTCGAAGGTGGCCGACTGGAAAGTCTATGGGAACGCGACAACTGCAATCAGTCGTGGGTGATGTTCAGTTTAGCCAATAATTTTTGCAGGTATACTTGAGACTTCCTGCAGTCAAATTCCAGCCACAAGGGAGTGACCGAGTAACTGATCGACATAGTTTGCAAATTATGCAAATATAGTCAGGTTAATTTGGTTCTGTCTCGCTTGTTGAATAAATATAAGCAGTTTGGAACACATCTTGAGAATTTAAATCATTGCAGAACTGTCAAAGTGTTATGTTGGTAATTTTGGCCACGGAAACCACGAATTTCGATGCTTACAAAACATTTTTGCGCTAAACCCTCGTTCACTAACAACTCAAAACGCCTTCCCTAATGAGGTGTTGGAACGTAGTTCCAACAAGCATCGAACTAAAGAACCCAGTGAAGTTTGGAAACAAACATTATATTTCCAGTAATATTCGGAAACGCGATAAGTAGTTAGCTCCAGCCTATTCGGGAACCGACGGCAGCAACCAAGAAGAAAAGAAAACGAAGCGCAAGATGGGTCACAACCCACACGGCTGTACTCAGAGGCGCACCAAGCGAGAAGTGCGCGGAACACTCGAGTGTGTTAAACAACGCTCGAAAATGTCCGGGTTAAACGATATTGATAAATGGAATAGTGAGTCAGTCGTTATGAAAAGGTCAAGTATTCGCTGCTTGCAATTAGTTACATGACGGAAGAAATTGGCACAGAGTTGACATCAGGCTTCCTGTAGCAGGCGTACACAGAATCAGACATTCACAACAAACAAGTGTAAAAATATGGTTGTAACCGGAATCCTCAGAGAAGCCACAAGACCGCTGGCCACTACACACCTATTTCAGTGTTAACTCAGATTGAACTGACAATAATACCAAGCATACAGATCATAAATTGTGTCGCCGCAATTATAATGGTATATATATTTAGTGATTGTCGCCAAACACTTTTCTCATTAATGTTGTTTTATTACATTGCTAATAATAGGCTGTACACTTGCACTCAATTGTTATTACTACTGCATCGAAGCTACCTCTGGGGTTGGGCTAAGTTAATTGCTTTATCTCTGTAGTTCTGGAACCATCACAATATATGATCATAATCAAACCAAATACCATCTTTTTGTGAAAATTACGCGTTAATCACGCATGTTCCATAACTCACGGTTGTTGATCACAAGATCTTTACAATGTTGAAGAGATGGCTGTCATGTAACATAACAAGTATAATGGCTAAAACTCGTTAACAGCTGCTTCGGGCTGACAATGAGCATCCGAACACACCTTACCGCAATACATTGGGTTCTCGTATAGATGACTAAAAATATATGATAGCTAACAACATAATAACGTTTTCTTACGAAGCAGTTGTTCAGCCTGTATTTTCCCTTAAGTAAACTTCCGACCGGCGAACAGGAATTTGAACATGATCAACATTTGAAAAGTCTTTAGGAACAAATATCTTCATCACTATTTCCCTTCACGTTTGCCTTGAGTGACCATATATAAAAAGCAAATTCTGATATTTTTAATCAGTGGTACTGAAATTCAACTTGGTAGAGTGCCACCCAGACATAATAATAAGGTGTCATCTAAAGGCGATATTCTCAATATTTTTTTACATCCATGAGTAAATCTCGAAAAATCATAGCGAGTTCATTCAACATAATAACTCAACTGTGGTATTGTTAGTAAGCAGCCCGTGATTTGATCGAGGTAGCCCGAGAACTACTCACACGTTGTCATAGTTTTCACATTCAGATAGATTTTCAACCGATGTGGTTTGAACAGATTATTATGCACAGAACAAAGATGTTTGATGATTCAAATGCAAGTTGCTGGTTGTACTTAACGGAGGCTTGTTAACACAACGGTCAGTATGTTTACTTGTAGACTATGTGACCAAAATTTTGTACCCGGCCCGCAGTAAAATGCGTAGCACCGGTTGGCTCTGAGACAAACTCAAGTTTGCTGCTCTGTTTCGCGAGAGACTAAGTAGAATGACTACTAAGTGCGGTGACAACGTCAAAATGCGCGAAGATCAGTTGGCAGAAATAAGATCATGAGATTATATCCACTTATGGAATGTAAGTCGTGAAACCACCTCTCTTGCCTCACTCCCAAATTCAACGGGGTATGAGGGATCGCATTTAGTCATCTTACTAATGGGGTAATAATCTCGCAATACAAAGCAATGTTACAACTCGGTTTCTAATTCGGAATCATTAGCACACTTGGCGCACACAGTGCACTTATTTGCAAAGCCGTTTTTGCTTGCTGCCTATTCCGCTGATCAATTTTAACGAGTGAGTCATTCACCTCGTTCATCCCTGTTTGGTTGGGAATGATGTACGAGTAGATGAATTAGAGCGTGCAGTATTTTGTTCCTGGTAGTTAGGTTGGGCCAAAATTATTCGTTTGTGGCCACTGTCATGGTCTCTCTGGTCAACGCCGGAGGTGTGTTGGTTCGGGAGGATTTTATTTTCATTTTTGGCATCCTTCACGTAACTTCAAAAATCTTATAATATATAAACCAGTATTCCACCAATTACAGTAACCTCTCGCCAGGGCTTTCACGCTTGTTAACCCAAAATGGGCATCGTGCAAGTCCTCGAGAAATTCTGGTTACACTTCGTTCGGTGTTATTATTGCAGAGCCTGAAAAAATATAACCATCGTGTAAACTTAGTTCATTTTTCCGAACCATGAACGAGTTCGATTAAGCAATCATTTCCACAAGCCACCAGAATTTTAAGAAATGTTTCATCCTGGACAGTACTGGATCGTGATCTATGAACCGTCTTATCTGCTCACCTACAACAGGCGTTGTGTCCAGATGCTGCACGAAGTCGACCAATTCGAACCCGTGGGCGGTTCGCTTCTCGTTATCGTCATGCCAACTATAGAAGCACGACTCAAAGCAACAGCCGTAATCTTACTAACGCCAACGACGTAACAAAGCTTGTAGTGACAAGTGCTTAGGAGCAACACACACCTCTGCATTCTCACTGAAGACATGTTGAATGCCTCTCTCCTCCCACGATAATGCTAACGAAGACTTGTGATCCGTATTTATTCCAAAATACCACCAACAAACGTACTAATGAAAAAGCTAGCTCCCAAAAATTACAGCCCAAACAACCACATCTAGCTGTGAATCGTTTTGCCCAGACGGTTACAACGGTTCAGTCGCCTACTCCTTGTCTTGTAAGGATGTCAGCCAGATATCCGCAAGTATCGTCGACCTTATCTTCATCGCAAACTCACAGGCTAATGACCCAGAACTTCATCACTTTCTTGCCAACCCTTCTCTGAAACTACGTGACATTCTTTAAAACCAGTCAGAATACCCAATTACATGCGGCACATTCGCCGGTAGACCTCGGCCATTGGGCACCATTGTGCCCAGTTCTGTCGACTCATAGATTTCGAATTTTGGCGTTCTGGCCACAATCACCATTGGCTATGGATTTCACTTCACTTCTGCGCTTTTCCGTGATTTGAATTATATTCCTGGATACGAACATATAACGACCACTGCATGCCATCCTTCGTCAAACGTTTCGGTCGAAAGATTACACCGTCAACCAAAAGCATCCTTAAGGGCAACATCGATGGATGGCAAATAGTCTGATCGCTCTTCTAATATTCTCCTTGGTTTGCGAAACTCCTTAAAGGAAGACGTTGGATACACCTCACTATAGCTCGTTCAGGTTTGTACAGTACCTATTCCTGAAGAATTTATTTCTATTCTCCTAACATCTCTGATTCTTGATGCAACTTACGGTGCGCATCTAAGGAATCACACACGGAATGCTCAACCTTTAACCCCACGGAAAGCGTCGCGCCAAGAACAAATCCACCGTGACCTGCGTACTTGCTCTTGTGCGTTCATTCGCGTTGGCTCGCCTAAGACATCTTTGCCGACGCCGTACGATGGTCCTTTCAGAGGGCTTGACAGCAAAGATACATATCTAGTCATCGACAAAAACGGAACAGGTCACCCGGTGAGCATTGCCAGATCCAAGTTTGCTTAATTCGATCGCGATTTAACGTCGCCGCTTGGTCATTTGGACATTCCACATGCAGGTAATTCAAGCCTGCGTACAGTAGATCCGTCTACTAACCCACAAAACCTTTCTGACTCTACCCAACAGACGTTTCACATCAGTGACAAAACTCTTGTTCCCGCCTCCTAATCCAAGCCATGCACATCACACATCCGTTTTAGACGAATTTTAAGATGGCAGACAATCTTTGAAGATTAAGATTATTGGCTCACCGTCTGTTTCCTTAATTATCGGGCATTTTCCCTTCCCTGATGCTCTAGAAGGGAGTTATGTAGAGTCTGTTACTTTTTGCTCTCGTGTTACACACTTTTCTTTATACATGTTACGTTCACTGTACACATAAACTACATGTCTGTTATCTCATTCAGTACACAATACGTCCGTGCGCGCTTTGTTTTCTGGTTGCGCGTGGTCATTGTTATTGGAGGTTAACTGTAGCAGCAGTCCATTTTAATACGCCGCATGAGCTGAATTCGCTGAAATTTCTCTGTTATTAAACTGTAACGTTCTTTCAACATTCAGCGGGCTTAGTGTAGTGCAACTCATTCAGAACAGTACCTGTAGACTGTTTTGTAGCATTGTCAATTCATTTATCGGTTCCAATGCAATAGCTAGTGGGTGTGATATTGAGGTCTTTCAAAGTTAGTGGAAATGTAAATATAGATCCAAATCAGATGGTCCTATCCAATAGGCTTAGTTTGCGGGCTCCGTACGGCCTCAGTGGCACGTTGTTGTAATCCCTCGAGAAATATTTTGTCTTACTGGAGAAAAAGTGGCCTAATCACAGTTGCAAACTCGAGGTGCGAACCGATGGAACTTTTATACAGTAGTTCAGCAGTGTGCGTTAAAATGATTGGAAAGATTTTTTAGCGTCACTGAGGACTTATTGTGCAGCCCGTCAGAAATTTGCTGAACATTTCCGTATATCATTAGACCTTCGCAAACATACTGGACAGCCGATTTCTATACTGGGAAAGGCATAGCCTACGCTGTGGTAGTTAGCACGATTTACAGAATAGCTTGTGCAAATGCCAGCGTACCTCACTAGGATATCGGTGACAACAGGAAGAACGAATGGAACATAGTTACGAGGTTTCAGCCTGTCACAGTAATCAAGGGATTCGACTAACAGGAAGTGTTCACAAGTGTTCAAGATGACCACCACAACATTCCTAATTACCAGTATTCGGAAGTGGGAGATGTTACGGAGTTACCGCCGATTTCGAAATCGCGCTCAGAGCCGCGATGATGTTCGTAGTAGGACGGAGCTGAACATGTAGGTAAAAGGTCCGTGTATTATCGTCAAACGACTGTGCAACGGAGAGAAGAGCAGACCAGTGTCCAGAAATGTTATATTATATTGCACGATCACTTTTAGTAGTTTGAACAACATGCGAAGTTGATGCAGAAGATTGTTGTACAAAAAGAAGCATTGTTTGAAGACAAAGATACCACACCCCCTACAGTACTCCCTTTCCGCAGCACCTGCGAAAGATAAATGATCGTTGATCGTCTGATAAGTAAGAATAGGGGACAGGAATTTTATCAACAACACCGGACTAATAAAGTAACAGGCCTACTGGGACGCGTAGTTGGACGAATTGGAGAGGGATGAGTAAAGGGTGATGGTGTTGCTTGAGTCTGTTCGGTCGACGGACGGGGAGAAAATGCTCCCTTGTCATTACCGTCAATTGTGGATGAAGTGTCGAATTTGTAGGCATTGGAAGGGATGGACGCCTGAGGGTTATGTGGTTCGGTAACATGATTAAGTGTTCGGAAGGGGCATTCCTGATTCATGAAAACGTAGGCAAGTTTGAGACTATTTTCGCGATGCTAGCTCCAAGATTCACACACCCAAGGTTTCCCCCAGTCTTATATTAACACGGAGCAGAAATCTCGGTGAGAAAACGGTGAATCTGCAAACAAACTTTATTTATTTTATTTACTCACCGTACACAAGCGGACTTCAACGTAAAGAATAAGGGCGCTAAGGAAATGGACTTGAAAGAACCCTCGGCACAACCACGCGGCAGCCGCCAGAGAGGACGAATGTCAACGTAAATTCCAGTTGACCTTCAGGATTCAAACAAGTGTTCAAGTTCAAGTTCAAGTT
>LUCH01001899.1:45196-72036 GCA_013368495.1 Paragonimus heterotremus
CTGTATGATCCAGCTGTGTCCACGGTTGGGAAGCACACAGTGGTCTGCAAGTAACACGGTGCTTTTTCCTGTGTTGGAACGCGGCGCTCGAAATATACAAACCTTGAGGTGCGGACAGTTGCAGCAGTCTCTCGCCATTATCAGTGCGTTGTGCCCGGACACCAGACATACCTCCTAGCCGCTTCTCATCCGGAGACAAACGATCAAGCTGAGCATTGAAATCGCCCGCTAGTATGACGATGTCTGAGTGTTTAGTTTGCTTCAGAAGGTCAACGAGGGCGTCAAAGAACGCATCCTTGGTAGCATCTGAACTACTGTCCGTTGGAGCGTACGCTTGTGAGCTGTCAGACTCAGTACATCGGTAAAAGTCCACTAACTAATACTATTTTTACATTTTCTTCACAGATATATGTGCATCTAGAGCCTTCTAAATTACTGCAAATTTGTAAACTTACTTTATGTTCTTTTGCAGGTTTTATTCGTTTGTGGTAATTCAGTTCAGGTGGCTGTAAATAGTTCATACTTTCGAACTCGCTGTCCACCTGATTATGTTTCGCATTGTCCAGAAGTTATTAGATTAAGCAAACTGTAGTCTTTATGAAGTAGGTGTGTATATGTGTGTGCTCATAACTGTCTTAATTTTTTCATTGTGTATTCCTTCATTCTACAAAGTTTAAGCCTTCCTTCACATGAACTGCTTGAATTCATTTTACCGTTCAACAGAAAATATGTGGATAAGTTTGAATGGTGTGATCTACCGAGTTTTCTCTGTAAAATACCGCTCACACCTTCACAGTTCAAAATTACGCTTCAAGACTGTACTGATTCTATCGCCGTTTGTTTCGAGTTGTTGTTCTCGTAAGCGAGTGGCATTCGTTCACTGTTTTGTAAAATTATTGACAAGATGTGGTCAGTAGTTGGTAAAACACACGATAATTACACTAAACTTCGTCATATGCTATTCGACGAAGACTATCGATTGAAATATATTATGCAGGTGTGCAACGCATTCTGACTAACTGTTCAACGATTAGGGCCGGTGCCGATGACGACCCAAACTGATTCATATTTTTTAGTCATCTTTGTCTCTACCAGTTGGTTTAATCCGCGAGAACCGAGTCGGTTTAACCGTGCGTATTTTTAAAACCTCAGGGTTGTGTTTGATTGTACAGATAATATCGTGGATAGATGATGCTGTTCTTGAGTCGATGAAGCATCCTGTGTTTCTCAAGTAGGTGTGATAAGATAGTCAATGGTTGAAAAGTTGTTGTCCTAGTAATTGGTGCTTTTGAACTAAACTTGTTCGGGGTGGCGTCCAGCGAATGCCGCTACTGTTACATCTTTGTATCTAGTCTGTCACTGTTCGTGCATTTGTACTTGTTCCTTAACCCGTTAAAACCGAGACTCAGGAATATGTGGTTTTCAGTTGAATAACCGTTCTTCAAACTGATGACACTACTTTTAAGGTTGAATTGCGTTCAGTGTGCAGCAGCCTGCTGTTGGTTGCAGTGATGGCTGTTGGGTTCAGGTTTTACTTACCAAGCAAAAAGTAACTCGAACACACTTCCATCCTGCTTTATTAAACTCACAGCACACATATAGTCCCTGTTTCTCAGAGGTGTATTTTCGCCATGCAGCTAGAATGAACCGTGGAATAGGGGACCTTCGAGCTTCTCAACCCTCGTGCTAGAAAGATTTAGATTGTAAAGGCTGATTAATTAAATGAGTGAGTTTGCTGTCTGTTGTGTCTCTAGGATATAAAAAATTGAAGAGCAAACTTGACGAATATCTGGAACGAGTTCCACTGTTCGTCTCCGTATTCTTTCAATAGTTTTTTTTTAAAATTCAAGGTTATGTTTTGCGAAAAGTGCCAGCCACTCCAGGTAGGATCTCTAACAAGTGAAGCACTTCGGTTTTCCCCATCATTCATCCTGAATTAGTTCGCATAAGAACCTTTTTCCAGATGCATTCTGATTTATTGGTCTGTGTTAGACAGATGCCAGCAATGAAGTTTGTATGTGGGAATATTTTGATATGCTTAACTTGCACGCATTTTGTGTTGCCTGTACATCACGGATGTGCTTTACTGTATCGATTACTTCTTTATGTGCATATAATTGATGTTTTTTTTAAAATGTTTATACTAATCATTTAGTCCACATTTGAACGTTCTCATATCAGATGTCTACTTTGCTTCTGGTACTATCTATTTACGTTTGTTTAATCTCGGACAACGAAGCCGTTGTCAAGCTAATGTAGTTAGGTTATCACATAAACGAAGTAAAGGCTGTCATCTCCACGACTGGGGTTGTGTTTTTCAATCTTGTTGTTTTCTGTAAACGGAGTGGCATGTTTACGAACGTTAAGGGATGTGATATAAGGTAACTGTTATTTTGTTGTCATTCTGCGAGTATAAAACTGACCTTCTTTTTGAAGGACGCGAATTGGCTTCAGATACTCGACAGCATGTGTTTGTGTCCTCTTGTATGAATCTGATGGGACGAATATATGAGCTGCGGTAATGTTAGAAAGTGACTGTGGATCAGTTAGGGTCGAGCGAGTTAATTCTCACTTTGTGTGCGTTCATTGGCTTGAGAAGTGGGGACATATACTAAAGATTCCACCTGATCGTCTGTCACACCAAGCACCGTGTTCAGTATCGCAGTCGACTAGTTTAAATCGCGATATGAACGCACACTAGCTTAGCACAGGGACTCAAAGTTAATTTTCAGTAGGTTGGTCCCCTGAGTTAGGGCTGTTGTAACACAGTCTGTGTTTTAATCCGTTGAGGGAACTGGCCGCTAAACGAGTTTGGTGGTGTGAGTATTGCTGTTACTTGGCTTGAGTATCTTGATTGGGCGAGGATAATCACAAGGAAGCTGTCATACTCTCATCTACGAACTGGTTGTTTGTCTGCTATTTTTCGGCTCCCTGATGCAGAATATTTAAGCTTTAACATGGATGTTTTTATTCATCGTGTTCATTCTCCTTTCTAGTTCATACTCAGGCTATGGCCTTTGTTGTCATAATTATATGATGATGATACCTTCTACATTTCGATCACTGTATTTCTGGTTTATCCTATGGCTGTTTCAACTTCAAATTTACGCATTTTGGATTTTTCAATTCGACCTCGCAGAAACTGTCCAGCGAATTGACACAATTAAGGAAGGAGCACAATCAGAGCTGTTCGCGCATCACACAGTTGACACAGGAAAACAACGAATTGTCTGCGAATATAACGAAATACAAAAGTGTTTACCAGAAGGCATGCAATCGGGCAGAAGTTGCAGCCAAACAAATTGGAGACTTGCGTAAACAGTTGGAACAAGGTTTGTTTATTATGTGAAACACCGAAAACTCATGTGAATACTGTCATCGCGCTTGCCTTCTATCTGTGCCTAGTTATTCATTATATGCATTGCACATAACCGAGGTTTGTGCATTCTTAAGGTGCCGTTCGTTGTGTTGATGGCCAAAATTTAAACGGTGTAGATAGTTACTATTCATATCCTCGGCTACTGGGGATTAGAACATCTGCTCAAACAAAATATACCCTTTTACGAGAGTGAAACGTTATGAACAACGGCCCGGGGATAATCCATAGCCGATCGTTTTCCAAGATCGTTGATAACTGTTAAAATCCTTGTTTCCCGTTCAGCAACCGCATTCTTCCGTTTGCGGACAGCGTCTGCCACAAAACAGTGCATTCGACTTAGTTTTCCACTTGCTGCTATTCTCTTTGTACTTGTTCAATTATTGTATGGACGTCAATGTTTGTTCGTTCTATTGTATCGTCTTGTGTTCTGTGTTAAATCTGAATAACGCTATGCTTACATGAAATCCTCTGCAGCATACGATCATACCTTTATCACACAATCAGAATAAGCAATGGTAGCATACAAAGATTGGGTTATATTTAAACGGCTCAATGAAATTACGCTTCGATGTCTAGGTACAGCTTCTGGAATGTCGTTGTATTGTATAGTCAGCGCGGCTTGCAAATGTCAAAGCTTTAAGCCACTTTCTCGGTCATTGTCGTGTTTAACGGCTAACATACTAGGTAGACTTCTTCCAGAACGAAGCCGACAAAAACGAAATAGGCAGTTTTTGGTCGATATCTCAAAGAAATTCATTCTTTCATTCTGCATTGAAACAATGACCAGTCGACGGTAGATTATTTTACAGTCAGTATACATTGCAATCACTGTCTAGATTATCTGAAGTGTTTATACTTAAGCGGCTGTGATTTGTATTCAGTTGGCTGTAAGATCCTGGGCTAGAGATCGAATTTTGTAGGTAAATACGACTCACCTGGTGTTATCAACACTGTTTAAGGTAATCACGTTAGGAGATGCCTAACAGTTGACAAGACTCCGAACTTAACCTTCATCGAATGTTGACTGATCTAACTGATACGTGCACATCTTCATTATCATCATAGATAGCAACACTAGTCGTTTTCGCTGATGTTTAACCGCCACACAACAATGATGAAGAAAACGAACTCTAGCCAAGATAAAAGAGAGGGGAGGAACCTAACTGCCAAAAATAACTATCATTGGACATTCGGCGTCAAAGTATCTGCACCTGGCAAACAAATGACCGAACTATAAGTGAAATTAAGGCGTCCTCAACAAGACAGCTTGCTTACCCCTGTGTTTAAGTGTACTTACTTCATAGACACCGGCCAAACAACGACAACATTCACACCTGAGCCCAGTTAACTGTCATCCAACTCAAAGTTTCGAGCCACCAACCATGTGAGTCGATAGGGATTTAGGCCCAAGGAACAAACCTTCCTATGGTGGCCAACCCCATGGTGGATGACTTCATTTATTTATGCCAAATCACCAGTTGTCTACCTCGCACCTTACGCCAATCGGCTGCAACATTGACAAAGAGTGCTGAGTATGGCAGTCTACTAGGTGGCATCCTTGGTACCTGGTCTAACCACCTTAGTTTGTACGAACCTAAAGATTCAACAAAAGATTTCGCCTGATACTCTTTACCAAACACCCGCTTACGGCACCGCTTTTCAGCCCCCGTATTATGGAGATCAAGCGTTTGGCTTGTAATCTTGTTCGCACCTCACCTTTATCTTACACTGTTGTAAACGCAGGCTTTCTACTAAAAAAACCACTGGACGATCAGGTTCCTAAAGGTCCTGGTCGTCGTTTTCTCACATAGTGTATTTGTGTGTTGTTCCGCCTACCGCATACAGCGCCAATACATTTGTTTTCAGTCCTGGAAGTCTCCTAAGTAGAGTCGATCATTTCAAAGCTTGTGGGTTCCCGTATGTAGACGTCCCGACACGCATTTTAAGCAGAATCGAGATGAAACCAAAACATACTCCCTAACCAGTTACAATAGAATGTCAGAGCTTGGCCAACCTTAAACAGGATGTGGCTACGGTGGAACGTTCTTAGTATAACAGACTTTCTTGCTCCACGTGTTTGTTAGTCTCGACCAGCTACAACGTAGGAAACCTGAAGTATGACCAGAATAGCCTCACAAGGTCCAGTTCGTCGTAGGGAAACGGTATAACTCTGGTCTTGTTCCTGTAAGAAGCACAAATTCAACATATGTGACCGCAAGTGACATGAATAAAACCTCTATCGATCACAGAAGCAGCCAAGACCAACCCACGAACTGTTTGTTGGTTAACAGAGGACAAGGCAACATAAATCCAAGGAGAGTACGGCAGCGTTCAAAGCTGGTGTTGCCCGAATCGCAATTTCCTGATCTTGAAATCTTTTTTCAGCGCCTGGACGAAAGCCACTCGCTATCTCCTTTAATGCTGAAAACTGCCTCCCCCCCGAGCTGACGTGGATACAAAAGCTACATCTTCCGTACAAATCAGTCAACGGAATATGCAACGTCACACAGCCGCAACCACAATGTAGCGCAACAACTCCATCAGCCATGTGTTTATAACTGTCTCCAACCGGTTGAAGACCAAGGCGTGCGTCAGTCCTTTTTAGTTACTGTTAGTTTCTGCACAAACGCG
Source organism: Paragonimus heterotremus (assembly GCA_013368495.1). Classification (NCBI taxonomy): domain Eukaryota; kingdom Metazoa; phylum Platyhelminthes; class Trematoda; order Plagiorchiida; family Troglotrematidae; genus Paragonimus; species Paragonimus heterotremus. The sequence goes on from LUCH01001899.1 coordinate 51,207, forward strand.
CAGGTCAGTCTGGTGTTACATTCGGGTATGATGCCTGTGTCTTGCTCAAGGCATCTAATGCCGTGTGTTACTGTTCCATGGGGTGATCATTATCAGGACTGACCTCAAGATCGTTCGGTTGACCAACTACTTGGTGGTGACGGTTGAAAAGACCATTCTGTGCCGACTTTTCTACTGGACTCAATAAAATGCTTAAGTATTCACTAACGGTAAGGGAGGAAACGTTCATCAGTCCAAATGAATACGTGCTCCATAAAACCAAACACGGAGAGACTTACTTCTAATTGCCAGTTGTAGAGGACCTCAAAGGGCTCCTCGTTGTCAGCACACACGAAGAATTCTTCGATTACAACTGATTGCTCTTCGGTATGAAGATGACGTTCAAGGTCTTCCATCAGGCAGTGGACCCAATGCTGAGGGGCTTTCCAATTTCTGCAAAGTATCCCGATGAGATCGTCGTAATGGGTTAAAATCTGAGCAATCGGACACAAAGGTTGATAGTGGTTCTTGTCCTAATAAAGATTTACAAGTTGGTTGTGCGAGCAGACAAGTGTAACTTTCCAATATCAAGTGTCCATCATTGAGAAAGACGGCCGACGATCAGACCCAGTGAACGGATAGCTCCTTTGTTCGATGTTTCTACAGTACGTTCCTTTCTTGAGTTTGAAAGCCATTATAGTGCATTTCTATCAACATCTTACAAGCCAAGTATGCATTTCAGTCGCCTTATTACAATGGATACCATAAGAAAATGATCCCCTTTGGTCGTATATACCGATGCTTTTTTCGGACTCATTGTTAAATCACCTTGACCCATCGTTCGAACCGGTAATCGCTTCCGGATGTCTCAACTACGACATTGACGCAGTAATCTCCGGCCCTTTCCCAGATGGCTGTGAGAAGTCCGTCGTGCAGTCTGCTAGATCACTCACTCTGACAGCGACAAACTACAGTAAAATGTGAAAGGAAGTTTTCTCGATCATTTTGGCAATGAAAAAATCTTATATTATTGTTTATACTGTGTTTTTCTATCAGAGAAAAAAAGGGAAATCAGAGTGATCAGACTGGTTTACGAGTTTTGTTTTTTGCCTCTATAGGCGGTAGCAATAGTTTGTTTTTTTATTCTTGATTTCGTCGTTTGATGTTTATTTACTGTTCAGCTTATTTCTATTTGCTGTTTCACAGCATCTCTGGCCCAAATTCAATCTGAACAATCAATGCGCACCGCCAATGAACGTCGAGTTGCAGCGGAATCTGCGCTGACCGCTGTACGTCAGCGCACAGATACACAAAGCCAACGACTAAATCAGTTAGAAAGGGAACTGGCTACGGAGAAGGCTCGAGCCGACGAAAAATCCAATAGTCACGACGCGGAAATACAAAAGTTGCGACGACGTTTGCTGGCTGTACAGAGCGAGGCGGTCAAGTGGAAGCGAGCATGGCAATCAGAGCGTGTGAGTTTGTTTCTTGATTGTCAGTTAACAAGTGGTTATTTATTTGCACGTGTCTTTTGTTTTAAGTCATTTTCTCATCCTCATGTTGTCGTCATTGGTGTATTTGGCACAACGTTTATGGCGCCATTCTGACCCAGATGTTTGTCATCCATCATCAACTCTACAAAGTCAACACGCCAGTTATAAAACAGCGATCCTAAGCAATCTACTAAGACCTAAGCGTTAAATGATCTATCCCAGAAAGCTGATTCACCCAAACTGCCACTCAATCTTACAGCTCATAGAACCAAACGACCTTGAACCTGATCACATGACACAATGGATAGAACCATCGTTTGCTCTGAAAGTGGTGAGTGAGGTTATGGTCTAAAAGTTCTATCAATGGAAGAAAGTGCTCGTGCTATCCGTGCTGATCCAGGGTCTGCAGCAAACTTCAGCGTTTGCTTTATCTATAGTATAATGTGCGATTGGGGCGCACAGAGTACGCAAATCTGGTAGCTGACAACAACCATCAAACCGTCCGTATGTTGCGGGTAGATTTCGACTACTACATACATACTACTTATGTCACCTGGATCAGGTCAGTGAAATTGAAAATAATTAGAAGAATGAGTCATCTTTGGAAGTTGGTCAAGCCACTGCATTGCTGATAAAATTTTCCGACCACCGAGTTGGTTTATCATTAGCTCCCCAACTCTGCTGATAACATCTACCCGTTTTACTGAAAAGAATAGTCTGTACTTTCAGAATTCGCCGTTTCCCGATCATATCGCGTTTTTTTTGCCACCTCTTTTCGTCTGTAAGAATAATGTATGGTGTTTGAATTCCTCAACTGGTATATGGAACTTGTTGGTCGCTTATTGAAGACGGTGCAGTTTTGCCCTTCATCTTTTGGATCAATTTTCGAAATGTCCACCGACAAAAGATCCTTGAGGGTGTTAGGATAAAACTAAATTTGGCCAGTGGACTGGTCGTTACTTTACTTGGGCGAACAACTGTTAATTTAGCTGTTACTTTGCAGCGCTTGAAGCTATGAATGGGATCATATTTTGAAGAGTTAGATATCACTTTAATGGTCCATCTATTACCATAACTAAATTGATTCACTTACCAACTTACTTGACTACAAAGCGGACTAGGGTTACGAAGAAACTTCTCTTCTTTCGGTTACCACAGTTATTTGAACATTGGGCTAAATTCCGATTTATTCATCACCCGCACAGTGGGAAAGTGCTTGGTGGGTCAAAAGTGTGCGTTTAGATGATCAATAGTATGGACTGAATAGATGCTGTTATCATAAACCATCTGCTTGTATTGCAAGCATTGTCCTGGGGAAGTCTCTGGTAAAATGAAGACCCACATCTCTATACACGTTGGAACGATAGTTCACAATAACACCTAGCGCCACCTTGCTTTAAAGCAAGCATTTTCGGGGCTGATGATAACGTTGGAATGTTGTTAAGACATACCTGCCCATTATTCAGAATATCAGAAGTATCGTATGGTCCACGGTTTTGTGGTATGTAAAAATCTAATGTGACTGTTTGGAGGAGGACGATTCAAGTAGTGTTATCACAGCAAGGACAAGGCTACTCGTGATGGAGATGAGAAAGATGGTTGAAGCCTCCACTGTGCATCATCGCCAATTTATCGTGCACTGTCCAACGCAACACATGCTAGGCCTTGATTGTCATCACAGCGCGTAAAAATAAAACAGGTTGTGGATTTTCTTGGTGCAAAAGCGACTGCTCCTATTTTGGAGGAATCACACTTTGTTTGTTTTTGTTGGCATTTTCACTTCGTGGCTAAGCGCCTCTTCACGAATTGTCCCGATTTTGTTACTGAACGCCAGAAATGGCATTCATATTGGGTTAAGTGATGAATGCGATGAATACATCCTCAGATAATTTGTCGATTACCCGAAACAAAGGCAATTTTTACGTCCGACTACTGGTTGTGTGTGAGTGAACCTTCCACTAGATGGCACACTGACTGATGTCGAGTATTTGAACTACACTGTTCCACTTAGTTCCTCCACGGTGAACATAAAGACCATGTAAAATCGATTAAATGATATGACTGGTTTGCAAGATATACATTTTGAGCCTTCGAAGTGTAAAGTACTCTTGTGAAAGTGGGTTGACTCGACATCATCGATCAGTTTACCTGCGAAGGTACTGTCATTTCATTAGCTTGTGATATTGCTAACGTAGTGTCCACAAAAGTAGCGAAACACATAGTACACCTGCCAACTTCTGTTACTGATGGTTACGCAAGCACATCCACTTGTCGATTAAAAGCAGAGTTTACAATGTGTGTGCGCGTTCACCTTCAGTCTGTGGATTGGAGACCCTACCCGTTCTTGTGAATGATGTATCTAGACTCTCCATATTCCATCACCACGGGTAGTCTGCCGCACCGCGTATTGATCAGTGCGGCTTCTGATGCTTGAAAGAAGTCATAAAGTCATGGAAGGCTTGATCATTCTGGAGGGACAGATTGGTAGGTTCCATCTACCTTGTGGGAAGTTGACGACCATCCGCACCGTAAGTTAAAACCGCTCTCTGATGCGGTTTTGTGTCGCAGTCAGTGGCCAGCCTGTACCTACAAAATTAACGGCTTCTTTTCATTATTCTCCATCGCTTTTTGTCTTCATTCTTGATTCCCCTTGCATCTTTATCCACTTATTACTCTACTACCTTGTCGACCGTTACCAGGATCAGTAGCAGCCTGATCCATTGTATCCACGAGCATCACTAAGGGTTGGAAACGATTATAATGGCGATAAAGGAGATTACATTTCAACGAAATTGCTTCTTCTCTTATAACTGTAAGTTCGGAATTTTCTCCATAAGTTGCCAAATTTCACACCCTCCTGCTGTTTTATTTTGCATCTCACAAGCAGCAGACATTGTCATGACAGTTATGGCCATGCCTTTGCATGGTACGGCTCACAGTAGCATTTTTTGTGGACCCTGTCTACCGTTACCTTCGTCCTCTGCTGTTTGTAACGGAAATGCGTACTTCTGTGCCTTTCAGAAAACGTTCCATCGAAATTGAATCTGAGTTTGTCTGCTAGTCCTGGAACTTGCAGTACCTTGCGAAATCCGACAAATAACATACTGGTGTTCAAGCTAGCCGGAAATTAACACAGCATTTTCATAGCAATGATCCGACCGTTAAAACATCGACTGGTAACAATCTTCAATTTCTTCTCCCTGAAGTCTGCCTCGTAATCATCTTCGGTGCGAATGCTGTTGTTGGATCTGCTAAACTTCATTCCAATTAGGATATCCATTTTCGTTTTTTTTTCGATATCGACTTGCGGTGCCGTCGCAGTTAATTCGAGAATGAGATGAGTTAGTCTTCTGTGACTGTTCTTTATCTCTCTGAGGAACTTTGTCAATACGTTTTACATTTAATGTCTTTATCTTAACCACTTAAGTCGATTACCTCACAAAGCATTTGAGATCGGGTTTAAATGAATTAGCTAAAAAAATGAATCAGTAGTTTTCTCCATCTCCTTGTCTGCATGTTCTTATGATCCATCTGCTTGGGCAACAATACAGGTCTCACCTGAGTTCAATTATACTAAGATTTCCTGTGACTACGCTATACTGGATCCAGGGCTTTCGAGCTGCATCAGGAGGTTTGATACCTGTGCCATCTATGTGGTGTCGTTAATGGTGCTCTAGAAAAATATGAATACAAGAGTTTAATATCATGCATTTGGAACCAACCCAGGGTTTTTCAGTTGAAGCTGTGATGTGTTTCCTTTGTCACCCGGGATTTCTGTTGTGTCAAGTAGACTTGGTCCGTAGTGTTGGTTACACCACGAGGGTAAGACGTAGCTTCTTTCATGATCATTGGATCTTCAGTCAATGTTGATCTTTTGTTTAACTTTGTTATAAACCGTTGGCAGCATTTCACACTTCTTTCCTGAGCGATTTTGTGCAGAGCAATTGCATTTCGGGTCTTGTAAAAGTGGAATACAATGTGGTTCCATATTCGTTGAACTGAGGTTCCGTTTTCCATAAGCTGTACCGATAACTTGAGAATAGCAACTTTCCCACTACAATAAAGTCTAAAATAAAAACGGTCACCACTCGCGTTTGAAAAACATGCCGTACACCGCAAAACATGTAGCCTTTGTTGCAAATAACGTGGGAGACGTTCCCAGACGTTCACAATTTTTCCATTGAACATTGGTTAATCATTATAGTCAGTAAAGAGTTGTTGCGCGCCTCAAACTTAGATGATAAATACTTGGAGTGTCAAATGTTAGTTTGTCGTGGATGGTTTCACAAAGTGTATGTGCAGTGTTATATCGTACTTATGTTTCTTTTCAGACATTTTACGTAGATGAATATTCTCTCTCTTAATGTGCGATACTGCAATCTATTGGTGACTTATCAAACATATAATACCTTAGGAGTAAGATTAATAGATCCGTCTATGCCTTCTGTGTACGACTGCAGAGGTCAAAACAAGATCAGCATTATTTATTATGTATTCAGAAGACTAATTTCTTCAGTATTTACCATCGGAACGAACGGCAGTCTGCATTGTGCAACTTCAGTCAAGTGAGAGTAAGCTGTCTGCCCATTTTAGATATTGGTTTGATTTCATCAATGTTATGTTATACGACGAATCTCCGAACGTTCGGTGGAAAGTGTGTCCTTATGATGTGTTACTATCATTGTAGCAGCGTGTTAGTAGGTTGGGACACGAAATAGTTTCCCAAGCTCGACAGCAAATTAAATGTGCTTTTCTTTTCATCCCAGTGCCTATAGTGAGGTTTAATGTGTATCAGTAGTTTGTGTTCACCAAAAACACCTTTGTTTTTCCGGGCTCTAAAACAGGTCTGACTGACCATTGTGGACGTCAGGAGGCTGTAAATTTCTCGACTGTTCCAATGTTGTTATCAAGCTGTGAGTAACAGTCTACGTTGATCAGTCCTTTTAGATGAGTCCTTTGACGTGGCTTGTTGCCACAGTTGTGTTCACTTTCTTTCACACGATGTGGCCAATTAGTCCATATAGTCGTGTGTCCGAGGGTTATGCTTTTTTGAGAAGCATTTGGCGTCTTAAACTATTAACCCATTTCATGCATGATAGCTAATGGTGCTACTTTACTCTGGCCTTTCCTTACTGTGTCTGTACAGAGAAGATGAGAAGCGCTCTAAGTTTCAAACTTTTTTACTCTTTGTAATGGAACAAGGTACTAACCTGAAACAGTGGTGATACTATTGATTTTGTGTGTAGCATTGCAACTGCCTGAAATTAATTGTGGTTATATTCCTATGTTTGTTTCTGTTGCCATATGTGCACTAGCATACAATGTTATAGCGTTGAGGTAGTTGCAGTCCCGTAGAAAAACGTACCAATAGCCTCGTTCCAGTCACAGTAAACGTACTGAAAGTCGAAATTTGATTTATTCTGTCCAGCACACGGTATACACGTGGGGGAAGTATGAGGTCTTCGAGTGTCAATCGTCTTATTCACGCGATTACTTTTATTGCTGTGATTACTCATTTTGTCGACACTGCTCAATTGTTCCCAACTTTTTATTCCAATATACTTTTCAACCAACATCTTTTGAAACAAAACACTAAACTCCAGGTTCGCTTTTGTTGGGGCCGTCAGAGGTGCACTTGCTTGCTGCAACTGGAATATAAGATTCGGTTCAGTTGTTGACCATTGAAACATTGGTCCAACATTAGACGCAACCGAACTGTCATAACTAAATTGTCAGCCATATTTACTTGCAAGTCAGTGACGTTATAGTCAACGCGGTTTCTCTATCGGAATCTGAGCGGTAGGCACATGCATTACTGGCAACGTCTAAAGACTAAAACGCGAGTCCAGTGCTACTTTTTGAAGGGACCTAGCCAACAGTTCTGTATGAAATAGATATGTATCCAACTATGAGCGATGTTCAATATGTGCCTACAAAACCCCCGGTTATCTGGCACTCTGGCAATATTATGTTAATGTGCAGTCGTGATGTGACTGTTATGTTTGAAAATTAATCCGTTGCGCAGTGTGGTTTAATACTTATTGCTTGCTAATCGACTGTAGTTTCACTGGGTCATGCTTCTAAAAGCAAATTGGTAAACACAATGTCGCTTTAGCTTTGGTATGTCTGTTCCCTGTAGACAACTCATGAAGACCAAATAAACCACGCTAACCAAGCCATTCAGAGCATGTTAGATGAACGCGCCCAATTGGAATCCGATCTTAAGCACTCACGAGAAAAGGCTACGGAACAGTTGAAGACGATCGATCAGCTACAACGCCAAGCTGCTCTTGAGGCTACGAACGCATCCTCACGATTACTGGTCGCCTTGTCTACGGGCGAGGAGGGTGTAACCACTGCACTTGAACTGAAACGATGTATCGAAGAACAACTACAACCGGAACTTGAAAGTACCAAACAACAGTGCCAGCAGGCCCAAACTGAGGCAACCGTAAGTTGTATGGTCTCGTGTTATTTGGCTGTTTGTTACTATGATCTTCTTAACCACTGACTATTGTTTCATAGATTCCTGTTACTAGTCTGATGTACGTGCAATTTCTTTATCTATTCATACACTATCTGTCACGGTTTCAGACTGGTTAAATGGTTCCCGTTCGATTCCTTTTCGGTTCTTTGTCAGCATGAACGTTGTGGATAACCCTAGTTTTCTTGATGCCAACTCCAAAACTTCATGAATTTACCGGTACATGTGGATTGTAGCACCTAGATCGTACAGCGAGAGCTCTGTACACTGGAATCTCGAAGTACCTCACAAAACGGCTATGGAATACCAAAACGGGGACTGTCAGATTTGCTGTAATAAAACATTTGCTCCAGTCAGGTCACACATTAGATCCCACAAAGCTTTCCTTGTTGTTTTTCAGACTGTGAACAAACACGCTTCAGCCTTTTCTGAAGCGCTAGTCGTACACCTTAAGAAACCATTTTTGTGTATCAAGAACCAGATGGTAGTGTACTGTGCAGAGACCGATCACTAATCACATTTTTATTTTAATCCTTCACGTCTTCATCGTCGAATTCTTACCGTTTTCTATATTTTCCCACTTTGTTCATATTATCCTTTCTTTTAGTTTGCTCTTGTAAATTCCATGTGAATTGACTGATTTAATTGACTGTTCATATCACCTGTTGATCAATTAGTTTCATTCACTTTCTCATCTGTCTCCTACCAGTCCGTCTCGCGCCTCTACTTTATTGCCCGTTTCGTTTCTTCCTGCCTTGAGAAAAAGACGTCACACACGTCCCTAGAACCGAGTCACGATTGCCAGCCAAATTCTATCATTTCGTCTGTATACACTCATTCTTTCTTCCAGTTGGTCATCATTTCGTGTATACAGCTGACGAGAACGGACGAAATATTGCTTGAGCATACAACTTACACAGCAGTTTCGGCTCTGTTTAGATTCATACGGGGGAAAACTACATGGGAAATTCATCAATACAATGTCTGGCAGTATAGGTATGACGACTAGTCGATTTCGGTGAAATAAGTATCGTTATTTGTCTGAGTATTATGTGAAGTTAATGCATTCAGTAAAGCAGGACAGTAAAAACCGCAAAAGAATTGTCCTACAGACAGCGCTTTGATTTTATTCACAATTCGGTTGTTTGACTGAGAGATGTAGACATTTTAAAGGTGTTTGTTTGTGTTCAGACATCGAGGTTACAAAAATTAAGTCCCACCGTTTGCTTTTCTTCTTTGTTTCAACTAGAGTTCATTCTTGTCTTGGTTTTGTGACAATCGACTACCAATCTCAACCATTGGTATGCTGCTATCTATTATGATAGTGATGGTATATCTTAGTCAGATCTCGTTTGCGTAAGATCGGTTGAGACAGCATTTAAGTCTTGTATGAGAACCCAGACCATTGCAGGTTAACTGAATAAGAACTAATGGGTGCGGTACTGGGGCATTCCAGTTTCGAAAACAGTCAAAAACCATGTTATTCATGAGACGTGGATGGTTATTTATTCTTCATATTCTTCCCGTCCTAAAAAAGATGTTGGTAATCGGGGTAACACTGTTCTGATAAGTCCCGTCTTCCATCTGAACCCTGCATTCCACCTTCCTTTCCTCACGCTTGAAATACGAGTTAATGTGTATGCTTTTATCGTTCACACTATGAAATAGCAAGGTGCTCTCGCTCGGATGTTAAACCCACTGAAAATCGACGTTTTGCTGAATTTCAACTTTTAGATCACATGACAGTAGTCAACGTTTCAAGCTGACCGCCCCCGTATTGCCCAGTCGATACTAGTTGTATACCTTTTATAACTCCACTGCCGCTGTTATCAGTCAGGTTGGAATAAATGTCGCTCGTACCACAACGACTGCGTCCCTGTTGGCAATTTGAATTCTCGTTAGAGACAGAATTTTTGCTGTCTGCTTGACAGGTTCTGCTTCGACCACCTCGAGGCGCCAAATTTATATATATATATATATATATATATATATATATATATATATATAGTGTTGAATCACTCTGCAAGAAGAAACTTCCCAAGAAAAGAGTGAAACGCAAGCTTTTTCCGGTAGGAACCTTAATGAAACGCTACTCGTACGAAACACTTTTCGAGGCTTTAACTGAGCCTCCTTTACTCAGAAGGAAATAATTGAACATTTTGGTTGGATAAACCCAGTTTGTTTGTTCGTTGATCTCAAGGTAGATAACTGACATACTTGGCGTCTTTTGTGAATTATCTTCACACATCAGTTTGATCAACTAACGTAAGTGTTTCGACTAAGTCGTTGTGAGCCTCTAACGAAATTCTTAACAAAATCCATTTTTTAAAGTGCTTAGCTTCTCCAATGTTGATGACTTTGAGATTACCTGTCAGGCAGATTGAGCACGGTTATCGATTGACTGTGGACTTCCTATGGTGTGCTTACAACCGTTTTGCATGTATTTGTATACTAATCGGCAGCTATTAGAGCGATATGTATCATACCAAGGGATTAACGGTATCTTTGTACTACACCAACAAGAGATGATGACTTCGCTTTCTGGTTTAAGGTACGTTTATCTGTATGTGTGCATTTTCCACTGTATGATTGACAAGATACGGTTGGTTCTTTGCCAGTCTCTCATGAGTTAAGCTTGTTGCTTGGGTTAGGCGGTGCATCAACCCCATTGGTGAACTCTGCCTATAAGGGATTTTGGGCAACAACTTAGTTGCCAGGTTGAGTCGTTTTTGGATTGTACTGGGGTTTTCATTTGTATCTTGATACTGTACTTGTTGACAGCTTCAGCCTTCGAAGACCTAGAGGTTGTCAAGCGCATGGAACATTGCAACTACAAGGCGTTCTTTCGATTTATCCTGCAGGATTTTGTAAACGGTCGAGGGTTTTCTGCTGCGTGCCATACGAGTCGCTAACTTAAACAGCAAGCATTGAATAATTTTCCTGCTATACCTGGCCAGCTTGATAGATAGGGACAGATTTCTTCCGGGGGCACTGTTAAGTGAATCTGTGCAACTAGAACTTCTGCATCTGCTTATTTATTCCGCTACCGTCATACTGTGTAGTGTTAAATTATGGTTAGGTGTTCAGTGGTACCAACAAATTTGAGCGGCACGTAGATTTTGAACAGAATCACGGAAGCTGATATTGAATGAGAAAGAAGATAAATTAATAAACAGAGTGCAGGTACCACATCAGTCACACTTATGGGTTTCCGTTACATACATAAATATATGTATATGTATATTCCATGAAACAGTTAGTTCGACGTGATGATAATGATGACGATTATGGTAATGATCTGTTCAAGGGAGAGATTTATTGAGCTGCGGAATACCCGTGTATTGTCGAGTACTCCGAAGGAGTATTCTAAGCAAACCAATTTAGCGTCTTATCAGGTGCCACGAAGTCGGAAAATCTTCTCTTTATTGGGTTAATCGATCTGATACATTCAGCATCACTCAAAAGAGACAGCGCCGAACTACGAATCCACTTCCGGAACTGAGTTGGTGCCAATGCCGTAATACTCTTGGACACGAAGCGCGGGGACAGGCAGGGTATAATACGAGTCCAATTTGTTGAGGCGCCTGCGTTAGTTGTCTGTAGCCTAGGTATATTGACCTTTTGTTTGCTCGGCAGATTAGCTGAAGTATGCCACCTGAACCAGGCTGAATACTAGGCAAATTTACCGTGATGCCACAGGCGCAGTTATTTTTAGAAGTGGTCTCGATGGATAGTGCCCCTTCTATCTTTGAATTGATGGTATTAGTTCCACGTTGTGACCATATTAGAAGAGCACACGCGCGAGTCTGCAGCAGGACAGGCAACGAACACCCAACCTTCTAGATGTTGTTGATAATACACATACTTTGGTACTGTTCGTTTGTCTATAATGTGAGGAGTACAATGAGTTGTCTAACTTCAGCATATGATAGGAAATAGTGTTGTGTTGACCATAACTATTAAGGCAACGAACTATGACCTCACGCTTAGGCATACAGCTGTTTGCGGTTGATTTTTGCCGATTTTCATTTAGTTTGATATTGGGCGTGTTGGGTTACCGTCGTCGTAATCCGTAGCAACTCATTGATTTTTCTCAACTGGTAAGTTAACCTGGCTACTGGTTCGCAGTAAAGTGAATCTGCTTCGGCTTACATGCACGTATCATGTGGTATGTACCTGTGTTGTCTAACATCCGGCAGTGCACGTGTTATGAATCATTCCTAGGTTGTGCACATATGCCCCCCTGACGGCAGTGGAACAGAGTTACCTTTCCCCATATATCCGTGTTCTGTGGTCTTGTTTGAACTGCGGTGGGCGTGCCTTTTCTGAGTGTTATTGATCGCTTTGTCGATTATCCGAACTTTCGGACATGCAGAATCAACCCTGAGACTGGTTGCGTGCGAGTCATCGGCACTTCAACGACCGGTCTCCCAGTACCACGCTATTCTGGATACATTGAGAACAGACATGAACAGGAATACATCTTAAGGAGTTACTATCCTGAAAATTCCATCCAGTTTCCCGGTCACCGCGCACAAATGACAACGTATTCCTCGATTTCGAGACTTGGCTTAATAAATCGTAAACTTTTCAAGTGACCTCAGTTCGAGGATTGCATTTTCGTTTTCATGGTAGAACGTTTCGAAACGAACTTTGTCTGTTCGTGCGAGGATGGTGGAACTTAATGGGAAGATAACAAGACCAATGTTGACGTCACTTTGGAAAAGTTACATGGGCACAACTGGTAAGATTTTGTTCTGTATATTGAAGAAGCGTGTGTTAGAGTGGGCTCAACCATAGTTGTCCCAGCGCGACGCAACAAATAACTGACCATAACCCGCAGCTTTGCCGACTGAACGGCACATCCTTCAAACAGGCTACAGCGTTAACTTGTCCTCACCTTCCAAGAACACTCCGTTATCGCAACGCACGTTTCCTCATTTTTGCTGAATCCATCGTGGTACGCCGGTTTATCCGTGTGTTATCAGTTAGTAGTGATTACATTGGCCTCCGTTCATTTCTTCACATTCTCAGGACCTCCAAGATTGACATGACGAAGTACTGTATCCTAATGGATTCCTGGTGGGTAAATCACATCCTCCTGTAATCCGCTGATGTTTGATGGTCTTGTCGAGTGTTGAATTAACCGAAATTTATGTTCTGTGAACCTTAGACTTTCGTGGATTTATTCTTTAATGAGTATCATTCGGCACAGCGATGGAAGTTTTTTCTCTTTATTCACGTTTTTTACTCCGTCCTCGTAGTGTGGACCTTAAATTAACATTCTATATCCTGAAAGTTATCTGGTCTGGTCGCGCTAACGTGAACGGTCTATCCTACAACTTTTCTGTTTAGTGTACACAATATACCAAACTGCCACCTTCCTCATTGCATTCCACTACCCGAATACTTAACCACAATTCATTGCACATTTCTCACGACGCTTTCAGGAGTGGCGTCGTAAACACGAACGGTTGCACTTGGATTTGACCAGATGCCATGATGCTGCTCAGCAGCTTGAACTTCGCCTAACCGAACGACAGTCGGCTGTTGAACACGAACTGACCACTCTGAGGCAACAGTTAACGAAGGTTGAGGAAGAGATGCGCCTAAAATCTGCACTACTAACCAAGGCTGAAGAGCAAGTAAGTTAGTTGTTTTCATAGACAAGGCTATTCACATCGCTTGCGATTCAATTGTACCAGTGATTCGTTCCGCTGAGTTGGTGTGGCAGGACTGCTAGTCATCCGTTTTTTATTAAGTATTTGCAGAGTCGCTGGGGCTTAAGGCTTCGAAATCGGGCAGAAAGTCCATGCGAGGGATCTCTGAAAACTGTCTAATGGCATATTAGTCCGAATAGTGGGATGAACAATGAGTTGAATGTACACCACCACCTACAACGAATAGGTGTGTGCAGGTACGCATTGACATTCACAAATGAGCGTCGATCTATATATTTCAACTACTGTCCCTCAAACCTCACAAAAAACAGACTTCTTATTCTAGTATCGCTTGAAGTCGGCGTCTTTTATCGGGCATTTCATCTTAGCCTATCTGCGTAATTTTTGCTCACGTTGTGCTTTTAAGGTCAACAATCACTTTCACACCTTTTACGATGTCATCTGATTACGTGTCATCAAGATAGACAACTAGAGGTATATTAGATAAACGTTTCGAAAATACCTCATCTTCTTACTTATTGGAGCTGATAAACACTATTATTTTCAGTGACCTCAGTGAGTTCACATACTATTCTATGATTTATGGATGTTGTGGTTATGTCTGAAGGTCCGTTAATAATCGGATCGCGTCAGTTTGCTGTCAGCTTTATTCAATAACTGCGTACTGGTTGTCAGATGTTGCGAATTATGATACACTGTACTTGAAACAGCGTCTCTGTTCTGTACTCTGACCGGTGAACACGCAGGGGTACGTTCTAATCATTTAAGCTCTAGCAGGATTCTGTTCACTTCTACAGACGCTTAATGCAGAACGAGTTGAGGCTTCACATTTTAAAACGTAGATCAATGTTAAACATTCTCTTTGTTTGTTGAAAGAGCAACATTAAAGTCATGAACAATTCTTTTCCGTCTTCACACAAAATGGGATGTCAGTTTCTGATAGAACGGAATTCCGGTTTCATGGCGAACAGAGCACATGAGAGGCGCAGTGCCAGGTTAACCATAGTTTTCACATTTTAACGAAACACATGAGTATTGTAAGTAAGAAGTGAGATGAAGTTGGGATTCAGCGTTTTGGATGAGACTGTTTTTACTCCATCCCAACAACCAGAATGACCATACCACATTTTCCAATAGGTGTTCAGACCACGCTGCATTGCGCATCCGTTGGAATAGAGTATACCTTGACCTACAGAACTAGTGTTTAATGTTACTGTATTGCACTTCTGAATCAGTACTGCAATATAGTCTGAGATGCTTTCTATTCGCTCACGCGCTGTACGTATCAGAACTCGGGGTGCATCCAAAAATTAGAATTGATGAAGTCTCGTAACTTTGATAAGCTTCATTTCTCATTTGTATTTAGTGCTGTTTGTGTTGTCTGTTTTATTCAAGTATTTATGATCTTCACGAAAGTTGTCTCGGATTAACATACGTTAGCTAACGTTTCAAAATCCAGAATGTCCTCTTTCAGCTATATTTCTGTTTGGGGATATGTGAGGCTTTCGACTATTTAATTTGACTCGAACGAAAGTTGTGTTGTCCCGTTCTGCTCAGTAAAGTGTTCTTAGCCGCTCACAAGCATGGGTTACATTCCTTGATGTTTTATGCTGATAAGTAGTTCTGACAGTTCAATTGCATTTGATTGCACACTATTACAAGAACCTGTTTGTCAGATATTCATTAAAACCTCTTATAGTCACTTATCTGTCCGGAGGGAGTTGACGGAGATTGTGATGTCAAGCTGAGGTTGCAGACCATCCGTTTCGTAATTTACCTGTAGATACCCCCCTGGATGATGCGTTGATGCTGTTGTTTGTTATCTAACTTAGAGTCCCTGGTACGGTCCCGATTTTTTTTTAACTCCGCCAATTTTTCTTCGTTCTTATGTATACATCGAATCACTTATCCGATTACGGTTTGTCACTAACAAAAAATGTGATTTGTATGTTCTTTCTGCAGTGTTAGATGTGAGTTATATCGAACGTCACGTACTCGTGTTTATCTCTATTTAAATCATCCTCGAAATAATTTTTATTTGTTTGCTCTTCTCAGCCTCATCTGGGTGCTGATGCCAGTGGTATGTTTCATGTATAGTTGTCATATTGACTTTGTGTAAATGTTCATTTCGCTTCTCACTCTGTGACCCATCACGTTCACCTTTGTTTCCGGTACCCTGCTAACAAAATCCACTTTTGTATTTTTTCTGCGAGCACATCCACCATCACGTTTCAGCACTCATTACCACTTAAACCGACGGATGACTTCCCATTGGCCTTCATTTGTTAATTTTTAGGTGGTTTTCTACTGTTGTTCGTTTTGTTGGTCCTAGATTCATCGCTACGAAGCTGATTTGACGGAAATTCGCACCACACAACAAACATTCCGTGCTTCTACTGACGGGCAACTGGCTGAATTGCAATCAGTGCATGAGGCTACTGTTGAACGTTTAAATATGGCCCAGCGATTGATCACACGCTTGAAATCCGCACGCGACACTGCATTGACTGGTCTGGCTCAAACACAGGTTGAATTGAAGGAGGCTCATGATGCTCACGAACTATCCAACCGTCAAAAAATCGAAGAGTTGAATGCGGTCAAATCAGAACTGAACAGCACGATGCAGAAGTTGACTAGTGCGGAATCTGAGGCATGTTTTTGTTACTTCCAGTGGTGGAGCACACTAGACGTATATGTCAACCTGTTTTTATCCAAGATCTTCTATGACTAATATTAACTGCTATTTATCATGAATAACCGCTGGTAAAAAGTTATAACTCAAAACACCACTGAACAACGACATCCTGTTAAGAAGTTTTTCTAACCATCAGTGCGTTCGCTACTCACGAACGAAAGTAATTCGGCGTTCAAATACGATTATTCGGTCGTACTCAGTGTAAGGCCAGTGGGGTGCAATGGTCAACAGGGTTGCTTTATAAAGATGTGACTGGAGTTTTAGTCCCTGCTGTGACAAGGATATGTACTATTGAGCAGCTCTAACAACAGTGAACCTCGAGCACATTGCCTCTTCTCGAAACAGGCTGGCTGGAGAGTCTACCTGAATACGACACCTGAGATCAAATATGAGTGATGTCCAACTTGAAACACTAGTGCCTAATAATCGAACTAGCAGCTTCACGAGTAATAGTCACTATTCAGAGTGCTTTCTCTTGAACTTCTCCAAAAAGTCCCTAGCGGTTCACTCCATTTTGTAGCCAGCAAATGTTTGTGTGCATCTTTGGTTGTACGCATTACATTACATAAACTGCTTCATGTCATGTATGGTAGGCACTTCTGACTTGTTCAAGTTTGTGTAGTTCCGTCAGCCTATACCTGTGACCTTCGAGGTCGGTTTGATTACCAGCAAACAATTGACATGTGATCCTGTTGTTTACATAGCGTGAAATATATGTTAGTTTTAGTTTGTTACTCCATTCTTTGAATCCTGTTTAGCACCTCGTCTTTCCACAAGACGGAAGTTTTGTAGCGTCCACAGTTGCCAATTATGCTTACTCGTACGTTTTTTATCTGTTACAGCTTCATCAAATGCGCGAAGACTCAATGAAACAGCTGTTGAGAAATAATGATGAATATGAATTCACGATAAGTCAGCTGAACCAACAATTGTCGGCTGAAGTGCAAAAATCCGAACAGTACCAAATTTGGATTTCGGATCTACGGAAGCAATTAGCCGATACTGAGTCCGAATATAAATCGGTCCAAGATGAACGAATGTTAGGTGACCACCGCCTAGAAGAAAGTGAGCGAAAAGTTCGGCAATTGGAAATACAACTATCTGAACGAAACCACGAATTGGAAAAGCTTCAATTTGAGATCACTGAACGTTCTCGGTTGCTGGATCTCAGAGCACAAGAATTGCAGGAACTTCAGGTTCGTTTGGATTTGTGCTGTCACACTCAATGCGAGACATTTTCATGTGCAGCTTTATTTCAGAATGATTTACAATGTGCTGTTGAGTTTTAAATAGTAGTCATCGGTCCGTGTTCACATCATTTTCTGCATGTAACTGAGCTGTTAGCTTCTAAAGTTTTGATCAGCAGTGCTGGGTTTTCACAGTTCGCCTATTAATTGTCAGTAATGATAGCCGCTACATTGTCCTTAAGTTTTTTTTACTTTTTCCTTTTTTTCTCCAATTTGTGGGTGAAACCACTTGGTGGTCAAGCAACAATACGGTCACGAAATGTGAAGACCCTGATTGTTCCATTGAGCAGAGTGAGTAGGTGTCGTCTGGTTGGATGGTGTTCACTTGATCACTAAAATCATTGGTAAGAGACGCTATCCTAGATGGCGGTGTGTCGCAGTCAATGGCGTACCTGTATCCACACCATTTTTAGTTCTTCCGCTTAGTCTTCTTTTGATCATTTCCACCCTTCTTGGTAACATTTTCTTCTAGGATGTTTCACGTCGGTCCCAGCCACGGCACCTTATAGTCTGGCTCATGGCTGCTATGACGATGGTGATGATGATGACGGTATTAGGAGATGTAGCCGATATAACTTGAACACTATTCACATTCACCCACAGCCTTCCGTTTACCTCCTTTAGAAAAGAAGCATTAAGTTCAATCATTGCTCTCGTTAGAACCCCATGGCAATGTGTATCATTGTCTGGATTGTGATTTGAACTCAGTTTCGCGTTCTCTTAACCGAAAGTTTGGATATAGTAGTTTATTCGTGTTCAGTAGGAAGTCAGTGAAACAGTGCCCGGCACGGTTGCCTCAAAGGAACGTAGACTGGACTTGGAATGCAGATCCTAGCAAAGATATTTACTGGTAACATTTTCTAACGCGATCGAAACTCGAAAATGGAGAGTTTTTTTACAGGGGTTGGCTAATTATTTTGACACACATGTTCTTATAGGGCATTTTATCAAAATATATTGTTTGGAAAGAATATGCGAACAATCCAGTAAACTTATTTATTTATTGCAGCAATTGTGATTAGCAACATTCGTCGGCACACTTAAGTAATGTACGGATGAAGGAGTGACCTCCATTTTTTGCTGAGTTATTTGGAACTTTGTGAGAGTTTTCTATATGTGGGAACATTTTCATGTTCGTAAAGCTCAAGTAACCACTGAAACTGATATAGATGTGCTGTACATTTATATACAGATGATGTAGTGCTGCGTGTAATGTTGATAGCCAATCATTTCTTCTACTTGCTTGTTACATCTCTTCAAAACCTATCACAATGTAGAAGGCGCAGATGTCACAACGAATGGAAGAAAAGAACACAACAAAACAAGTGGGAGCACAATTCCTCACAGTAGGAATGCATTTGACATTAGTTTCGTACAACTTTCGGCAGTATCTCCAACCACGTGTGGCCATTAGCTAGGAAGCCAGTCACGCTCTAAGGAAATAAATCTTGTTGAATTATGTAAATTTTCACTTTGTTTTGTATGAGTCATCTAAGTACTCAAGATATATCTCATCGTAAAGCTGTCTGTCAATGTGACACAACTCCACTATATCAAATCCCATTTGCGATACAAATGTTTATCACCACTGCATCAGAAGAATGTGACATTTGATACCATCAATCTAAATGCTGACCTAGGAATTAGTTGGGCTCTAACCTATTGTTATCGACAGACTTGCTAACTCCCACAGTTTTTGTGAACAGTCTTCAGGCTTATCCTTTGAATGATGAAATCCATCATCACTGTGTTTTCCCCGTAAATATAATACACCTTTTTCTAATTTCAGAGCACTATAATAACCCGCATGACTGAGGCTCAAAAAGCGGTTGAATCCGCGCGCTCTCAACAGGCAGAAGGCGATCTAGAAACACAGTTGTTAGCTGGACGGCTAAAGGAGGCTGAAGAGGCTGCTGCCGCCGGAGAGCAGAAACGTAGACAGATGAGCGTTCACATCACGGAACTAGAGAATGAGGTATGGTATGGTACCTGCTTTCAGTCAGTTGGCTGTTAACATTTATACTTACTATGTGGTTTTCTGTAAACAAATTTATGCGGACCGATAAGCTGTTATTTCCCCGCATCCGGTGTGGTCTTCCTGCTCAACCTGGCTCACTCAATTGACAATTGTTCTCGTATAGCTGAAGTTATCAGTGTGCTTGTTCCTATATTTCTGAACAAGTGTCGTAAAAAGCGCTATATTCGAAGCTGCCTTATTCAGTTCGGTTGACCTAAGCATCTTCAATTCACACCCACCCACCTGTGAAGGTTTTGGAAAACAGTCGAGTGGTATATAATTACGAATGGAACTCTATGGTTAGACAGCTCCATTTGGACAATTTTGGTGATTTCAGCGTCCACTGATTACACGACTCAGCTTGCGTGCTTCTTAGACTACATTGGTTTGCGATGTAACCTTCTGGATCACACGTTCGGAATTGGTTCGTTCCAGTTGGCGACTCAATTAACATTATCTATCCGTCAAGGCTACCAAACTGCTATTGTTTAAGACCACACTCAATTCAGTGAGCTGCTTCATACTTTATAGCTTTTTTTCACAGTCATAGATTCAGTAGAAGAAGGAGGAGAAAGCTGTTGACTTGATTTTGCAGAGAATCCTCGTGTATGGATGATTTACCAATCAAGAAAAATATTGAATTCATTGTAGTGAAAACTAAGAATTTCACCTGAAATGAATAATCGTCCTATGAATGTGAGGCAATCTTTTGGTTAATGGACTATGGAAATCCACTGTGGAGCACTTCAATCTATATGGAACTACGCGCACATTCAGAAACAAAAGATTAATGCACTCAACTGAAATACTGAAAGACTTTCAGAGGTTAAACGAAATATGAACCTGGTAAACTTAGTATAAGCATACAATACAATATACTATATACTCACTTACTTACAAAGTGTACCTGTTCTCTCGATTATCATTTTGAAATGGGTCCCTCTTCCAATCCGTAGTTGTGGCTATATGGCTATATATGGAAGAGTTGCTGATATTTTGTTTCTTTAAAGACGTAAAATTTTACCAATTCGTCTAAACATGCCGGATGATAAGCCACTCACGGTAAACCTTTTTGCCAGCTCATAAAGCTTATTATATAGATGAAAGGAGATGGACAGTTGTGAATTTCGGATCCCGCATGCTGCGCTGTATAGTAGAAAGGAAACGAGAAAGGGAAGAATTGCACCTTAAGGCACACTTGAATTTTCGCAGAATAAGAGAGATCTTGTCCATC
>LUCH01001899.1:72419-97701 GCA_013368495.1 Paragonimus heterotremus
TAGAATGGTTATACAAGGCCTGTATCAAACCTGTATGACTTTCAAACTACACACGTACTGTTGAAATTAACCTACTAGAAATGAAAGGAAGTGAAGGAACTCGACTGTTCTTTAGAAGGAGTGCATCCGTCTGTCTCTGGAGAAATGCTGCGAAATCTCCACCGTTTTCATTTTCTCTGCCAAAACTGTGACAACGTTTCAATAACGAGGCACTAAATTCCTGCACAGAAGAAACTTTTTACTAACACTTATAAGAAGACAATTTTGAATTAAACGACAGTGTTGGTATTGGTATGTTCGCCGAGCTTGGCATTTAGGTTGCAAACGTATCATCATCAAACTAGCCTAGAAAGCAGGTTTAGTCTTTCCCACCCCGAAGATCCTAATAAATGCTGAACCAAAATTTCAGGGCTCATTCATGAAGCAGATACTGGAGCATGCGGCACAGTAGTTTTTGGGTAAAACAGACATTGGATCTCAGAGAAGCCCAGGAGTTGTTAGATGCCAGACACAACATTCCTGTTGACAGTCCACTTAACAAATTTAGGAGAGATATTCGTAGGAAACTGAGGCGTAGCCTGATCGCCGATCGTGAGGCTTAGTTAATAGAGAAATGTAAGGCAATGGAAACTGTTTTTGCTGCAAGAAGCACCAGTGGACCATTCAAGCTCATTCGTGCTACTGGTCCCAGGTGACCGACTCTCAGTGAAGCTATCAACAACGCAGATGGCACACTATAGTAAGCCCAGAAGTTTAAAGCGCTGGACGGAACACTCTGAAGGGTCAATTTATCTGACTTTCTGTTTCTACTGTGTTACCATCTTAAATTTGCAATGTAATGCCCTGGTAGGTTATGTTAGAATCACTCAAAGAAATTGAGGTCCGCAATTGCATTCTGGCTCTCAGACGCAAATGAGTTGATGGCTGAGATGACCTCACGGAGACATTTTTCGAAGATGGTAAGGAGGCGTTGATAGGTGTTGAAAAAATCTTCGCCTCCCGGAACGAAAGCAAAAACCAGTCTTTGTGGCACAAAGCAAATCTCACTTTATTCAGTTTCTATTGGTTATTTTATAGACAAGACGCATCAGTAAAATGAAGAAATCCAATTGATGCTGACGCCTCAGCCTTCCCATTGGTCGGCACCACTCAGCTTGTATCTCGTTTGTTTTAAAGCGTGACGCACTTAAGCAACTTGTTTTAATCCGACGCTCGTTATAACAAAATCCGATGCTGGAACAGCGTGTCGTCCTGATTGGTTCCCACGTTGACATACCAGTCTGCTCGCGTTGTAGATACTGACTGGCCGTAGCCTTCTGCGAATCTCTGATTGACTTTGCATCGATGTATTTGTCCAATCCAAACCGTTTACAATAGGGACCTTGACTCAGTAGTTTTAATCTGCGTGGACCTCTGTTGGAGTCACTTGATAGTAGTTCCCACATTCAGGGAAGGAGCCAGGGGCATTTACGTACTCCACGAGGAAATTAGCTTCACACCAATCATTACTAGGGTTCTGGCATCCGGTATACTTTGTCGACTCAATGCACCTCTGCTGACTGACGTAAGGGACGAGATGGACAGGTGATAACCTGGTCTAGTAAGTTAAATCATTCGCCAGGAGGTTGACCATAGTAGGCCAGGCCCTCGTGACTCCTACAGTCGGTGGCTGGAGACTTTGGATGTGTTGGCGACCAATTGAGATCAGTGGCCTGAATGTTGCCATCGTTTAGTCGAGCTGTATGTGAAGTGAGTTGCCTCAAAGACTGGGATGATGAAGGTCGTAGAGAAGTTATGTTTCTGACGACGTCGTACTTCCATTTATATCTCAGCTGTTTGTTTGTAACGTGCAAGCACCTTAATGCTGAATATTTGACCATAGACCTAGTTTAATGGTTCAGCTACTCGTCCATCCCCTTTTCCTCCATTTTTTTCTCGGCTAGAGCTCACTTTTTTTCATTTTCGTTTGGATTTTGAGAATAAGCCGGACCCACTGATGTATTACTATCCCTGATAATTATAGTGACAATGGAAATAAAAGGGCTATTGCTCTGTGTTTTATGCATGTTTTATAGCTTGGAAAAGTGACTATTTCTAATCGGAAATGTGTGGCGTTTATTGTATTTGATGACCGTTATCTCCGCCATATAACTGGCATCCAAAATAAGGTTAACTTGAGGAATGAATTCGTTCTCTGTATGCTCTGTTAAACCTCGGATGAGTTATCAGTTGGTCACAGTTTGTGACGGTCGACTTGTGTACGTCATGCCGTGTGTCAGCCGTCAACCTTGCCAACGGACCAGACAGTCACATATTGGTCAGGTAGCGGTGTAATCGCAGATTATTGGAACTAACTGCTTTATCGGAGTAGCACCTAATGTTCACTGAAATTGATGTTTGTTAGCCGTATTCGATTCAACAACTCATCGATGTTAATGACGCGCACACACTCTCTAGCCTATAAATTTTGGTCATTCTTACTTTCCAAGCGGTATTATTGAACATTTCTTCCAACATGTGTTAACTCTCTACAAATGGCGGTCCGCGAGCCACATTGCTACCAAATCACTTAAACTCAGATATGTGTATTTGAACTTGGAACAGACGGACCCCATCCGGCTCATCCAGTGCTCTTTGTTACACAGCTCACTACAGATACGTTCGTGATCTACCAATCCAAGTTAACCAGTATATTCACAAGTACGTTGGTTACAATGTCACAATTTTGTAGGGTCAACTAACCTATATATAGCGCTTATGTTCACGTTGATGAATCTTCGATCGTCACCAAAGTCACATTCCCCGTACTCTATGGTTCAGTGCTATGACTCGGTTGATACTGATCGGATTTACCTACGAGTATTTGCATTTTGTGTCCCTAATACGCTTGTTTGGTCGTTTTTATTTTGATACATCCAGCACGGAGTTTGCATGCTGCTTTGTGTTTAACACGCGTGATATATATACGTCACTGTATATTGTAATTTATTTTACGAACTTTTCTCTGTCTGTTTCCATGTAGTTAGTTACGTTTGTAAGCTTCCTATCCCTTAATCAGCCGGGTCTGATTCTGTTACTTTTATGTTCATACCATTCTAATTCATATTCCCAGGTTTTACAGAGGGCATGAGATTTGTGAATGGGAAAGCAAGCACAATGATATAAGCCACTCTTGTTTGTATATAAAAGCACATAAACAATAATTAAGTAGAAGGTATGGCCTAAGTAAGAGTGTTTTTATTACGAACCCGTTCTATATTGTAAACGATTTACTCTTTTTATTTTCTGTACATCATCCGTGAATATTGTTGTCATCAAAATCCGTGTGACAACAGTTGATGGTGACGCTTTGTTGGCATATATCTGCGCCTATCAAGGTGACTTAGGAAGGGACGTTCGGGGTGGAAGAATAGCAAACTGTAGTTTAATAACAAAAGATAAACGAAGAAACAACGTTTAATACATAAAAGCCCTGCGTCTAAAGTCGCATTCTAAGCCAAAATGTTTGCATATTGGAAACAAACAGATGGGGTGCAAATGCGGATTCGGCAGCTTATTCAAAACTGCTCCATGACAGTTTTCAGAGTCATGTTCTCTTCATTCAGAATCAGCTCAGCTGAAACAAGGCAGCGTTTCCACTAATGAACTCAACCAGCAACCGTCTCTTGTAACGTCTTCAATCGCAGAGTGTGAGCAAAAGGTATCCTCGTATGAGAGATGACTGGACGACCGTAGTTATTCAAGTTATTCCAATGTGTATTACCCTGATGTATATTTTCATTTTACCTGTTAGTTTTTCTCACTCAGTTGAGCAGAACTTCCTAGTACAATGGCTTTCTGTTACAGAGTGATCCTCCTGCTTTATTTGTGCCCTCATAACAAACACTTTCATTACGCAAGCTCGCCAAACACAACCAGTCTCGTACCGAACAGGCCGCAGAACATAATCGTAATCAGTCCGAACTCCGTGAGGATTTGCTTCGTCAACTGCACGAAGCGCAACAGCAACGGGACCTTTCCACCGAGTGTCTGCGCGAGGCCAATCAGTTCCTTGTAGAACAGACTGCAGCCAAACAATCATTGATGGAAAAAATGAAGGAGATGCAAGATAAATATGAACAGGCAAGCCCTTTCCGTTTCTTCATGTTCTCCTATTTTCTTGTATGTACTGTGCATTGCCTCAAAGGATCAACTCATTACTTTTCTCTGTATCATCTACTACGAATCTGCTTATACTGACTTTCCTGGTTGATTACTCTACCATTGGTAATTCCCCATTTGTCTGGAAGTCCAGTTCTGTTTACCTTTCTGTCTCACACACTTTTACAGGCGCATACTCAGTCGAAACGTGATTTAGCCGCTTCAGATCGTGAACGCGTTGCTTTGCAACAACAAGTTAATGAATCATCTGCGCAATTAGTGCATGCACGTGCTCTGGTCGAAGAAGCTGTTGACCGTGTGTCCCGTTTGGAGTCAGATAATAAACGAGCTGAACGACGATCACAGCAGTTGGCACTGGAGATTGCTTCAAAAAATGCTGTTGCTGCAGCCACCGCATCGTCACTGATGCACCTGAAACCGACGGATAATTTGCGTATGGTCTGGGGACAATCTGGTGACATGGGCGAGGGCAACTATTTATCCTCTGAAAAGCAGTATATATCAGGTGCCCCAACAATGCGTGATTACGATGATCAACTCTCAGTATTCAGTCAACGTTTGTCAACGGAATCTCTAAACTTAAACAATCCCTTTGCCGAATCTGACAGCAATGGTACAGAACGTCGAAAAGTCACTTTTGCGCCGCTGCCTGCAAAAAAGACCACCGATAGTCCACGTACCACTTCTACCGCTGGTAAGTCTTTGCTTAACTTGACTCCTGTTGGTCCGATGCTGTTGGCTAACTCCTGAGGGTCTCTTGGTTTTGCGTTCAGTGTTTACGTTCTTGCCTTGAGATATTTTCGAGCTCTTTATAGCTAGTTTGCAGGGCTCTCTAAACTAATACTCAGATAGCTCTGTCCGGAAAGGTTGGACCAGGCCGAGCGCAAATACTGTCAGTCCTACTGTACACTGTAGGTACAATCATATATTCTACATATCATTTGAGTCTATTCTAAACATCGTCCCTCGAAGCAAACACGATTCAAAATGATGATCGTGGTAACGGAACCATCCCTTGATAACAACATGTGATATTAGTCACTAACGTATAAGTGTTCTGTGCTAACGTTGCGGGTATGATCCTTGAACGTTCTTACTCCTGTGAATGCATGTTACCACTCTGTTTGTCCACAGTATACCAGCTTTTTATCTGTGCCATCTTTTTACCTTTCTCTATCTTAAACCGCCGAACCCTTAAAACATCACACATCTTACCGTAATGTAAAAACGACTAATCACTGTGACTATGCAAATCTGAAGGACAGAACTCGATGTGTTGTAGCTTTGCATGACCCTCTGTAATCGTTTGAAATACGCACTGGTTATCGTAAGTGTACTTGGCTCAAACGTAGGGCTAGTTTCCACGCAGTAGCAATAACACAGTAAATGAGCCAGAAAAATTATAATATAATCCGTGTTATGTACAGCGTAATTATTCATACGATTGAACAACAATAACACAACACTCGTTCACGAGATGCAGTCAGTACACCCTCATTAGGAGCATCCCAAGAGGATTCACATCTGAAGCACAACATTTAAACACACAAACTTGATTTATACTATATTTTTTTATCACACTGTAATGACACCACTAGAACAACTTTGTTCGTCGTTGGTACACGGCCAAACAGGAAATTCTCTGGTTTTCATTTGATGTTTATCAGATATATCGGTAAAGTATATTGTTCACTCTCCGAATCGCTGCACTTTTACGTACTTACATCAGAATGAAATGATCAAAATATTGCTTTTGTTGACTTATGCTGTCTGCTTCAAGCCAATGGTCGTTTAGGCGATCTCCAATGAATGCGAGTCATTAACCCAGTCATCGCTTCTCGTCAAACCGATTACCTTCACAAGCGCACCTTACTGGGCTCAATTCCATCAGGCGTTGTTTACTGACTGACAAAACCTAAACGTTTGTTGTTCGATTGAACCATAGAAGCCGGTCTGCTGAATCACGAGTTTGCATCAGCAAATTGGATGGAAAATGCCATATGTAGAATTATGATGTAAATGATCTGACGATCGCATAGCTTTTTCTCAATACAAGTTGATAGGATTTCTTTCCAGCATTTACTGTGAATGTCGCCTGACTATAATGATTTTATACCTGAGGGTAATGTTATGACAAATCGGTGAAGCCCTGGACGGTTGTTCAAATTTACTTTGGTATACTTGTTCATCCAATATTAATAGTATTGAATCTGTGATTATTCATCTCGTGAAAAGTAATTCCAGGATCACGGAAGTTTAAGCACTTTCATATTCATGCTATTGCATGGTAGTAGGAAAAACAGCCTATCAACTGAAGCGACATCTTATCTACAGAGTGCAAAGAGAAGTCGGTGCATCAAGCCTTTCCAGCAATGCATCATCTCGGTTGTATTGGGCTAGAAAGCACTACTCCTTTCTGAACGAATTCATTCATTGTTCGTTATTGTTGGTCCAGCCATGTTCATTGTCCTGAATACGGCATGAAATCGAGCAATGCCTTGAGGGGAAAGGTAGCTTTATGTGAAATTCGGGACGTTGAAGAGTCCGTGTTATTCAACCAAAGCCGCGTAGACGATGGATACCCTCGGATTATTATAAGTACTTGAAAGGCATCGACTGATGAGCTGGAACCGTGTGCGCCGATTATGCATCCTCAACTGCTCCTGTTCATTTTCTTCTTGTAGTATAAATTATAGTAAATGTATGGTTTCCTTTGTCACTTTTGTCCTCCTCTTCTCCATAATAGCCTCTGAACTTGAACAGTTGATTCGGGAAGTTACCCACAAATTGGATAACGAGGTGCTGTGGGATTAACTGTCAGCCTTCCATTCAGTCAACATCCTATGTTCGACGAGCTTCTCGGGGTCACACCTTCATACTCTTTGTGAATCATGTTTATTAATAGGCCATGTTTTCCTTTATTTCTCTTCTGTCGTGTTATTTATGATTTGCCCTGTAGATCAGTCCGTTACGCATCTACACAAATGAATGTAAGGTTTATCTTTCGGATTCGATTTGGCAACTGTCTTTCTTGTCTTGATTTTCCAAGCATGTAGCGTGCCTCTTATTTAACAACTGTACTCTCCTTTCAATCACCATGTTTTACAGATATTTTATTTTTTGCGTTCATGCAATTACTCATTTGGTGATGCAGGGGCCTGTTTCTGGTTGATTGAATAGGTGGCGTGTGGTTCTAATTTGGTTTACACCACAAGTACATCCGTTTTGCTTTACAGTCGAACAAGACAATAATTTAAATCACTCGTTTCTTTGACTTTCATTCCGTTGTTTAGTGAATGTATCTGTAAATTGGATGTGGTAATCCAATCGGTACTCGTCGCTTGTTTTGCTGATCTGACTGATAGTTTCTGTTCTAGGTTTATGGGCTTTGTCGTAACTTGAGTCACACGACCGTTCTGTGAAATAGGTATTTTTGGATGAAAACTATAGTCGTATCTAACAAATTGCCTAATTCGACGCATTTAAAATACACATTCCAGTAGAAAACATCACTTTTATCTGTTTAAGAAACCTGAGTTAAACAGTGAATTACCTTGGAAGATAAGTTTTCCGTACAGGCAGAATTGTCGTGACCTGTTCCAATGTGATAAGTTTATCCTCGATCGCACATTCCGAATCAGTTTTGTTCTATAATCATGACGGGCTGTACAGACCGTTGCGCCTCAGTGATGTTTTATTGATCTACTTGTGCAATCGACCGCTTGCTGTATAAGACGAAGTGATATCTCAGATAGTCATTTGCCGTTTTTGCCAAATTTCCAATCCGGAACTCTTATCCTGGGTGAAAGAATATGTGACTACCTAAAACGCCTTTACTGTAAATCTTGTGTGCATATGGGGATTGTAGGATTATTTTCAAAACAGACGGGGGAAACCTCCGTCTGATATCGCACATGAATATAGTGCTAGTAACCCGGCAAGAAGTTTTCATTTCTCCCCTGTTTGTGAAAACTAGTGGATGTAGTTAGGCTGTCGATTTACAAAATAGTAGAACGAAAAACAAAACCGGAGCAATTCTCTTATCAGAATGTCTCAATGAAATACACCTGGCTGAAGTGAAAGTTGGTTAACTCTCTTCCGCTAACGGTTGGTGGCTAGTCAAACCAAACTGGACAGTGAAGATAGCCGCATGATAGATATGAGGAATACCAGTTTAATCCCAAATTTGCTATCCGATATTTAATGGGAATCTCGAAAGCTATATAACTTTTGCACGAACTTACACTAAATGTACAATTCCCAGGAACCAGATGTAAAACATAATTACCAACGTGAGGAAACCGAACGTATTTTCTATGCGGAGCTTGTTAGTGGCCCCGTAACTAGTTAACGAACGCCCGTAAGCGAGATTAGCAAGAGAGGTTAAGGATCCAGCCGTCGTTCGTGCGACCAAGCCAAGTATGGTGCGCATAAACTAACGGCCATGCGTACAAACAAACGCGATCACATGCATCAAGAGGAGTGTAGACGAAAATCTTTATGATTCAATATACACTAAAGTGATATTCTTTGAAATGTTTTACACATCGCACCAAAGATTTGCAACGTAATCTACAGGTAGCTACAAATCCTAGGCAAGGTATTATGAGAAACTGCAAGGGTTAAATTTTACTCGCAGACCCTATAGGCCATATAGAGCATGCATATTATTTGCACAGCAGAGAAAATTTATAATATTCTGCTTATCTAGTGTAACGGTTGGCCCACTCACATTAACTGTACAGACAATTGCGTTGGTGGAGATTTATTATTACATACATGTCATCCGTAATGTCACCGCCTGACCAACTGGTCAGTGATTTATCTATGGTGATGTAGCATTTCGCGTTTAAGCAAATTGCGTTGCTACTGGGAACTCCTGTCATGCTCCAAACAATTGTCATATGACAGGCCTCGCACAGAAACGACGATCTTAAGAAAATTATAGTACGAATGGGTTCTAAATGGTAAATATGTATGAAGCTCACCTGAATTTTACTTTCCAAAATCTCCAAACTGGCCGTCGTTTTTTCATTGATGGAAATGTGTGATGTTCTGCAGTTTCACCTTCTGCTTGGTAGCGTACTCTTGTGGTTGTAAACATGCATGCCACGTCAGTTATTCCTGCGTATGCACGAATTTGCGTCAATGTATTGGCATTCATATGGACACCTTTTAGATATTGTCTATGTACAGACACCGGTTTTTTTAAGTTGAACATCACCCACAATTGATCGCAGCTGTCGCATTCCCATAGACTTTCCAGTCGGCCTATTTCGAAAAGCAAAAGCACTAGACTCGAGTTTCGCTCTCATTAGAGCTCGTCAGTAGTGCATATCATTGCCACTGCAGTCGGGACTTGAACCACGGACACGCTGTTTTTGAGGCAACCGTGTTTACTACTGCGCCATTGACCTCACGTTAGACATGACCGAATTATCACATGTGAACACTCAACCACTTTCGCTTGGGAGTAATGATCAGGTTGCCCGATCGCCTCGAGAGGAGACACAGTTACTGTCTGTTAACTCCAATCGATCACCCCTCGACTAGGACTTCTCTCCAAGTTGAAGTCACAGAAATCACTGACTTGACTTGACGAGCTCTAATGAGTACGGAACTCGAGTCTATTGCTTCTTTTCGAAAGGGGCCGACTGGAAAGTCTATGGGAATGCGACAGCTGCGATCAATTGTGGGTGATGTTCAACTTGAAATAAACCAAATCCCCTACTACTCACCAATTACCGGTTTTTGCTGACAGTTTTACGTCTGATCCGAAAAACTGGTCTGTCTGACAGTGCATGTTTCCAAGTAGGCTTCTTTCTGCCTTTTTCCCAAGATTGACGACCAACTCTACAGTGGAATTAGTTGGTTTCTTATTGATCAATGAAAATATAATATACTCAATGATCTCGGCGATTATGTGTTTTTTTTCTGCATGCACGTTTACCTTTCTGCCGATTATTATAAACTTCCATCCAGACCTAACGCCATTTCAGTCTCCTGCTGTTCATTGGACATAGGTTTAGTTTCTGATTTTCTCAGATAACCGCATCCCACAATTCTCTTATCATTCTGATTGCTATGAGATGAAAGTTCTCATGATAGTATGAATCTTTTCTGTTATGAATATGACGCTTGTACATAACATTCGGAATGCAGCCCTTGGCAAGCCAGGTAGCACCCACTAAACTAGATATAAAGGTGAATTTCATTTGAAAACCTTCTTTTTCCTCATTTCGTGTTGCTACTGCACGTTGTCGACCTACCTTAGAAATGTGCAGCTATATTTTCACCACAATTTCCACTTTCTGTTGAGCAAACTTAAGTTCACTGATTGCGTATATATGTTAGATGACATAAAATTTATTAGTCAGGTAAGAAGCAAATTTCATAGTTCTGTACATTTTGAGGACGTGTCAATATAATTCTATAGCTTCCCATCGCCTGAGGCAATTAATTCCGCTGTATTGGTACGCATCAGTATTTTCACTAACGTGTAAGTAGGACACTACGGATGCCAAGTTATACCAAAAGGAAGATATCCAAGGTCCGGCCATCGTCGAACTCTACTAATGATCTTCTTCGTGGGAAACTTTTTAAATTTTCGCAAACGCTGTAAGATCTTCCCTTCAAAGTGTTGGATAACCGAAAGTGTAAGTGCGGAATAAACTATTATTTCCGAAGCAAAAAAAACCATAAACGACAGCAAGCCGAATCCAAGGTCTTAATAATTTCTAAGTCTCAGACTTTGACAGATAGTTTCTAAAGCCCTGGATTCCCTTGGTCAAATTCATCAAAACAGCAAGAAGACAAATGTTGCGGGATGTTAACATTTCGATTTATCTCATCAGCCGCATACTAATTGATGGTTCACATTGTCCATGTCTTCTGGTATCGGCCTTTTGACCTTAAAATTTACTCTGTTCAACTGTTGTTGCCATGCCCCTTTGTTATATATTCTGTATGTATTTAGTATGCGGCTGATGAGATAGATAGTTTCTAGTCCACTTGCCGCTGCAACTCATTTAGGAAACACAACCAACCAGACGGATACGTTTTTGTTTGGCATTTACACGTTGTGCTTCCTCAACTTCATCATTATCTGTGTAATGGTTACATAAGAAATTCTTGACAGTTCTTTCTGCGACCTCAAACATCGTATTAGTTGGATTCAGGCCAGTGTTTGAAACAATCGATTTGGCTAGCTGTTTTTGGGATAGCCATCATAGTCTTGAAGCGGATCGGAATCTTGTTTTGCCAGTAGACCACAGGGCTTTCTAATGTACCACAAAACAACATTAACCAAGTTGCTGTGACAGGCAATGAGATGGTACGCTGGGAAGCGTTCGTGTGTCATACTTAGCATTGTCAATTTAATAATGCCACGCTTTATGCACCTCAAAATCTGTACTTTCAACTTTTTATACGCTCACATTTTTTCAACAGCATAAGGACCAGTAATTAGGTGAGCTCGATTCGAGCCTAATAGTCAGCATCAAAAACCTTATTGGAAAATTAATAGATGATCACAATCAATATCAACTGAAGATAACCACCGGTGCACTTTCATGGTTAATTCATGAGTATAAAAAAGGCTGGGTTTACATCAACGTTGAACTAGACAAGGTATGGGTGTTAAGCTATTTTATAAGGATCAAGTAAAAGATGTAGGCTTTTAGTTAGAATATCTGAATAAAGATTATGAGTTTTACCAAATTGGTCATCAGCTTCAAACATTTTCTTCACTGCGATATGACAAGGAGAAGTAGAATCAGGTAGTTGCTGGCAAGCGGTGCCACTGCAACGTGACAGTTGTTATAAGAATGTGACAAAAATACAAAATTTTCGAACTGTAAAAGAGAAAAACGATTGGTGAACTATACATCCACTGGGGAGAACGCAAGCACTGATAAGTCGATTCACAAAGTGTCATGGAATGGAGTGAGAATTTAGGAGCTAAACTCGAATTTGCGGTTTTCTGACTAGTGAAAATATCAGTACCATGGAGTGACTATAACGTGTTGTTACTTAGTGACACTTAGATCATTACCAAATAAAAGTCAAGGTAGAGGTTCGATAGGCACATGGAAGACTGTGCATGCACCAGAAAATTCTTCTTATTGGCACGCTATAACATATAGACTAAACGGGTTCATCAGTCTCTTGGGTCAACCGAATCGGAGACGATCGATTGAGAATAACGCAACTAGTAAACAAGGAGTATATTGTCGACGGGAGAGCGAACAAATAACAAGACGAAACAACAACACAGTGGAACGACACGTGAGCGTGCAACGTCTTTTCTACGTTCGAGTTTGCGGGGTACTTTCCGGCATCCCGACTGGTTTAAACAAGCGCCTAAACACAGAAAAGTCCGAACCAAAGAGTACAAATGTCACTGGTAACCCTAACAAAGTCAGTACTAAACTAATAAGGTCGCTACAACTCCGAACTTATTGGTAGTGCGAATCAACCGTAATGGATCTGAACACTGTATACAGCTCAAGTACGAACACGAAGCAAAACCGTGGTGAAAATAGAAGGAACTGACACACAGTAGTTAGTGAAGGTGTGTTGGTTCAGATTTCTAACGTTGAACGAATGAACTTCCGACAGGTTCGATTCGTCGTGCTGCTGCAGAAGGATTTTGATTCTACGGAGGGGTTCTGATCGACTGATAAATCCAGAAATTTATTGAAATGGATAGTTGTTTCCGCTAGTTTTTAACTCCCCAAAAATCAGCACGCAGATGACATAAAGTGCTAAAGGAACGCACCACTCGTGACCTATAAGACTTCCCATTTTCGCTTCACGTGGTTTAAACACCAGGTGTGCATGTGAAATCAGGCAAGGTAAAAGGCACCGAAAACAATGAAAGTTATGTACAAACGGTACCAACCGTCAGTAATGTGGTCTGAAGTAAAGTGTAAGTGTTTAATGGTTAGCACCACGTCATAGGCATATTTGGTTCCAAGGTGTATTTCAAAACTGGCAAAAATGTTACATAAGCTGAAAAGAACGAGAATAGTGCGCCCCGTGGAGCATCACATCTAGGGGTGAACCACCAAATTTTCTACAATACTTTAGCAAAAAGCAACTTTTGAGTGAACAGACTGTCTCACATCAATTCTCTTTTCTGATTGATACAACCATATGAAATATGTTGAAGTTCCGAAAGTTGTGCATCCGACTTAAGGAAGGGACGTAATGATCGGATAAATGATTACCACTATTTCGCTGTGACTGAAAAAAGAAACAAAATAAATCTTCTATAGTTGATGCTAATGGACCCAAGGCAGTGGAACAGAGGCAAACCGCTCCACAGGTTGAACCACGGACGTCTGCGGGAAGCAGTCCAACAGTCAGTACTTGTTAGGAGGCGCATCTCCCAACGAGACAGCCAGGATGCGTCGCGCCACATCGATCGACCGGCTCAGCTCGGATGGTATGATTGTCGGTGGTGGTATGGTCCCATTCAGCCAATCAGATTGCAGGTGTGCGGTCGAACACCTGTGCGCCATCTGGATAGCGTTTTATCTCGCGTTGCCTTCTGACACCCCCTGTAATGTGATTTGTTCTGACTCCCTGACTGCCATATATGACCGTCTCATTTGATCCGCTTTGTGTTTGTCGACCATCTATGGTAACCGTTTTGTCCTATAAATCTAGAGCTTCTGTGGCCTAAGTTTTGTCTAGTCTTGTCTCGCTCGTCCAATAAACAATGCGGTCGTGTCTCTTCTGATTTCTCGGTTTGGGCCAAGTGACTGAGCGCGTAATCAAGGTGACGATCCAATAGTACTCACTATAAGAAGCCGATCGACAATGAAAACAAAGACTGTGCGTTGCCCCGCGTGTACTGGTATCGACCGTCGAAGATAGGACGTATAAACACGCTAGGCTAACGAGGAGCGTAGCCAGTTTCAATTATAGCCCCAGGAAGGATATTACAAAATGTATAGGTTGACTAAAGCTAAAGTAGGCAAACAAACAAAGTCAGAAATGAGCAATTTAATGCGACTATCAAAGATATTATCTATTGCAGTCGCTACATGTACCATTGTTTGGTCAATTGGTTTCCGAACACAAACCCGAGTAGTGCAATCGGACTGCGACAACCTCGGTAACTGACGGAATGCAACGGCATACCTTCCACAACCAGGCAGTAGAGACTCGAAAAAAGGTGCTAAACGCTTTTCTTCTGTCCGTGTGTTAGTCACAATGGATCAGGTTGACCAGGCCACATGAGTTAATGTTTTCTAGTGGACCGAGAAAAGATTATGCGAGGCAGTGTTGACGGATTCTGTCCGATATGCGCCTAGTGGTTAGTTGAGTGGGTGACGACAGTCGTTTGTATTGCAGCATTTTTTTGGCTCCTCTCACTGCTTTCGCTTATTCCTCTTCTGCTAATTACTTTTTTCCTTGCATTCGAATTTCGTGCAACAGTATGTTCTACCGATGAACATTAATTCCGACATCTTACTAAAGCTTAACATCATCTACTTATCAAAACTTGTTCCCGCACAATTAGTCCTATCTTTATTCTTACTGCTGAACGGTCGTTTATATGTATCTTTAGGTTTACTTGCGCCTTATTGCTTCGCCGTATTTAGCTGTTCCTGTGAGAAGTCAGTCTCGGATTCTGTAAATTTAGTAGATTCTGTGTCGAGGTTTGCTTTTCTGTTCTTAAACTTGATTCTTAATATTTTCGTAACAAAATCGCTGTGCGACCGTATTTTCGGGATCATATTTGATTGTTCAAAGGGGTTAGAATTGGATAGGTAGTTGATGCATTACGCACGCGGCTATTCGAGATCCAACACATCGATAGACTCGATCGGTTGATTAAGCGTGGCTAGACGACGGGATTATAAATACTTAATAATCTCGGTGTATGGGTTGGTGGTAGTTAACTGCCGGTTGACTAGTACTCATCGGTTCGCACTTTGTAATGGACAAGCGAATCCAGTCGGAAGGACGTTTGAGACGGATGTGTTCGCCCGGTTATCAATCACCCGGCGAGTCGCCGATAACAAATTGACCATTGTCCATATCTTTTATATCCCAGCCTTCAACAGGAAATTCTCTTGCCGATCTCCGAATCTTAGCTGCCAACCTACAAGGTGATCCGTATTTATGATGTTGTCAGAACGTCGTTAGATCTCATGATTGCACCCTCCGTACTTTCTTTGTCCGTTCCCTTCCATTGTGAATTCTCCCTGATTCTCCACGGTGACGCATCTAGATATTATGAACTGATTTCTGTTTCATATGTCTGTGGTGTGCCTGGGCTTCTAAAGCTAGTTAGGGACCATGTCTAAGGGTAGCTGTAGAGACGATATCAGTCCCATCACAGAAGTCGATGCATGCGTCCATACTCCTAAGCTTGGCCCCAGCTATGACTCGCGGTTCATCGAGTGGTAGACGATAGCCCTTTTAGAAAAGAGCAGCATCTAAAACACAGGCCCAAAGTCCATTAGGGCGCAGTTAGAATTCTGCAAAAGGTTGAAGGAGAGGCCTGTATTTAGTAAGACTGAAGGGTCATCTAAGAGGACAGATACAAACGCCAGTCCAACTATCCCCTCATACTGCCCGGTTGCTTATGGGTCCCCGGGAAGCTCTATGCCCAACTTGGTTGTCATCTTGGACAAATCGAAAGTCAAACTAGAACGCTTCGATGGATCACTCTTAAAATTCCACAGCCTCAAGCAAAATTCTCGGCTATCAGATTAAATGACGAAGGGCAAAATTTGTCCTGTTTGATTTATAGTTTCAAGGTTCGAGCTAAGGCAACTATCGAACCGTTTACATTGTTTTCAAGCAAATTAGAGTTTACGAAAGCGAGTGAAATAGTAAAGCAACGAGCTGGAAGGCATCTTAGTAATTCCCGCTATTATCAGAGACGTACTTAGTAGACCGGGACTCGCAAAACGAGACCTTATGAAGATGTCAGCATGTACCGGACTTACCAGAGAAGCCAGAACATCTCCATCAACTTAACGATGGAGTTAACTATTGAAATGCGGTTAAATTTTTCTCGTACATAAGGCTAATAAGGCTAATTCCCAAAAGTAATCAGTGGACTGTGCAAAATTACTCTGTTGATGTTCGAAGTGACTGCACACACATTTAATTGTTTTGGTCACTGATACACTGGTAAACAAGGAAGATGCTTTGTAAGGTAACATTTTTAGTCGTTACAGCAGGGTTTCAGAGGGTCCATATACACAAACACATTTTCTGAATTGCACCTAATTAAACTTTTCACCGGTTGTTCACTGGCCGCTGTATATTTGTATGTTAGGGTAAGTTGTAAATTTCGAAAATTGGTCACAATGATATCAGTCACTGTCTTTATGAGGCAAGTCGTATAGTTGCGGGGTTGAGTGTTCCTGTCGGATTGACAGGCTCGAATATATGGACAATAACAGACCTTGGCAGTGTACTCTGTAGTCTCATCCCGAATTTCATTCTCTTCTTTACCACTCCTTTCATCCCGGAATTTTGTTCAATCCAACAGAAGTTTCACCATTTTAGCAGCGCCGTCGAATTTGCTGGGCGAAAATTACAGCTTCTGTATCAGCCACACGTTTGTTCATTTTTCAGTGTACGAATTGTCTTGAGACAGGATTTTATGGGCAATCTATTATTTGATGTTACCTGGCTCAAACAGTCCTAACAAGTATTTACAAGAGTAGGTATGAGTCGTTTGGAATTCAAGCAGTGAGACGGATATAAGTCGACTTTAATTCATAGATTTGTGGCGCAGAAAACTAAGTTTTGGTTTGAATGTTAGGTTCGTTGAAAATTGAGAGTAATATCTCTATAGCAGTGCCTTTAAACGCGCAGGTGCAATCACAGGGATATGTGCAACCGGTTGTAAATTTTTAGTCAGGTGATGAGTGAAGGGAATGGAAACTTTGAGAATATCGATTGCCACCTCTTAATTAATGCTCGCGTCATCAGATCTGTGAGAGAAAGTTGAATTACTTCAGTTGTACGCAGAATGCAGGTTGTGGGTATTTATCTTCGAACTTCCCTTTTTGCTTCCTAGCGTTGAACGACATCGGTGATTTGACAAACAAGTATCGTCTATCAGTGGCAGATACTGACAACCAGTAACCAACAACAGGCAGAGGACACCTTTGGCGGAACACCAGAAATAGGTATATAAAAATGGTTGGGGAAGCTAATGCGCACATCCACTGTAGATTGTCGACATTCACTAGGCCCATGACAACAAAGAAAAAATCTGTCACCTTCGCTGTTGTAATGTTGACCCCAGAAAACACTCAGAACACGTACTATGTACCACCGAAACTGAAAAACAAATTTTTCAAAAAGCCCAACTACATTAACTGGTTGTTCCAGAGTTCATTAAACAATGTATAACTGCTCGGCAGTTCGAAAAGTAGTATACAATGAAGGCACACAAATGTAGTATTTGGAACGTGGAACCCAATTATGAACCAGTCTTTCTTCACAGTGGTCGATGAAAATTGTCGGTGTGTCGTCGATGTTGACAATCCCGACAGCACGTTCTTTCATACAGTAATTAACCTACAACCGCAGGATTTCTAAAAGACTTATTCGTAGGCTACCAACCTAATGATTGCATGTTGGAGTCGGACGAAATCAGTTGGTAACAAGGGCAGAGTTGCCACTATCCTACCTGACACTTCTAGAACAGTTGACAGGCTATCCCGGAGTTTTATGTGCTCTAATTCTGAGAGAATCCATTGTGCCGCCTACAAGCCCTTCCGACAATATTAATAACAATTACCTGATGTCACGAACAGTTCCTTGTAGACGACCACGGAGGTGCATGTTCGAACGACTAGTGTCCATTCTGTACGTCAACTAAATAACACCTGATCTGACTCTAAATCTTCTGGTTTGTATAGTCGAGGTAAATATTTTGTGTTGGTTTAAGTGTAATCAAACGAGTCTATCTGATAGCCATGCCACGGGCAATAGTGAAACTATTGTGGGCTAGCCAAAATACTGATCACTTGGTGGGTGGGGGGTTAAAGTTGAGAAAGAGGTACTATCTTACATAAACTCCATAATACTAATAACTGTCTTTACACGTGTAAGATTGACTGTTCAACATCCCCGGTTATTTAAAGTAGCATGATTTATTTCATTTCAGGTATGTTTGGCCATATTTTTGTGCCAATGAATGCCCTGATATAAGTAAAACTTCGATATTTCTCGTCTTATCTTCTCAATGATGCATTATTACTTGAACAACTAAAGCACCAATCCCTGGAACAAATCGGGGACCGTAAGAACCGGAATTACCACTGAAGGTCTGAAAGTGTGAATCTCTTTAAAACTGGATTTAGGAATGGAAGAGAAGATGCAGTATTTGGGTAAAATGTGTTAGCAGACATCAACTATCCATCTTTTTCCGCTTTATTCAGAATTAGACACCTTCCTCACGAGAAATAGTTTTCACCTGAGAAATCGGTAATTCCATTTGATTCGTTGGCAGTATTTTCCTGCCTTCCTACTATCTTTACTGCCACAGCCTCTCCGTGCAAATCGTCTCAGCTTTGAAACTGAACAAATCCAGAACAGAAGTAAAAAATATTTGCGAAAATCCTCGTGTACGTTCAGTTCTTAACACTGTCAACCAAACTCCCATTGAGGTGACCGTCAAGTTGAAATACAGTTTTGAGCGTGATGCGTAAGTGCCTGTTCGTGTTCTGTATTCAGCATGCAAGTGATCGATCACAGTAATCAAAAAGACATGTGTCAATAGCTGCTCTTATTACGTCTAATTAATGATCGACATTTCTGCAAACGTATTCACGTTTACTTCTTCCGGGGTCTCGTCGTCGTTTCAAGGGTTCATGGGAAATGCACAGAATATGAAAATCTGCGAATACTTGTGTACATCTAAATATGTGTTGAACGGTTTAGATGGCATAAGCAATTCGGACAGTAATTTATGTG
Source organism: Paragonimus heterotremus (assembly GCA_013368495.1). Lineage (NCBI taxonomy): Eukaryota > Metazoa > Platyhelminthes > Trematoda > Plagiorchiida > Troglotrematidae > Paragonimus > Paragonimus heterotremus. The sequence goes on from LUCH01001899.1 coordinate 91,542, forward strand.
TCGAAGGGTCGGTAAAAGAGATTGCGAACGAGACTTTGAAGATAATGTAGAAAGTGAAGCCACAACCGCGACTCGACAGGAATACAACGTATGCATTAAAACATATCTCACATAGCACATTACTAGTATTAATAGTCATATACATGGTGTATTCATTCCACCGTTGTTGTCCTGATGAGTAAATCATTCAAGTGCTTGTTTTGGTGCCACCAAATTTGCATTTGAATTCAGTTGATAATAAAACAATTCGGCAGACAAGTGGATTGTTTCTGATTGAACACACCAGGACGCTAGAAAAGTTGAGGGGCTCCTTTGATGTGGCTGAAATGGCCATTTTTGCCAGGTACACATCTGTCCATGGGGTTGACGAAGGATCTTACGTACCAAAGGCAGACCTTTCTGATATGCCGTAACGCATTAAGAATTGTCCTACTCATTACAATTCAGTTGCGTAAGATAAAGAACGTATGGTCGTGGCAACTTCTGCAACCCTTCGTTTTGCCCTATCAACAAGACTGGTGCCTTCGACCGCAAGCTTGAGTAATAACTTCGTAACTTCTCTCTCAGTCACCTTTAGTGTCTTCAGCATATAACAGCAAGGGGGGAATTAACAGGCTTTGCGTTTCTTAGCCTACGTTTAGCCTGTCCTAAATACCAACAGATGTGTAATTGGCTCAACTGGTTTGAAGAAGCTTCCTTGTCAAATATGAAACATAACCAATAAAACCAGTTACCGGTTGTTCATAATCTGCTTTGGAATTGTGAGAACTTAATCAGCCTCAATCACATTCCAAGTAATAACCAGTTAGTGAGTTATATGAACCCGTAAACGGCCCTTGAATACCATTAATCTGATTTAACGAAGTACGGCCAACGATGCGACTTATGATGTACGAATTCTTAACGTGCAGAAAGAACTGACGATTTCCATTCAGCCTTCTGAAAAATCACTTAATCTGCGAAAAGTCGTTTTCTGAAGTTCGACGTAACTCTGCTGCGTTCAAATTGATCCAAATATTGAACACAGATTGTTAGAATCACGAATACTACCACCTAATCTGAAGTTTTCATGGCCTCTTAACTTGCTCGACTAACACCTAACATATAATACATCCACCTAATTAATGAAATTATTAATAAGTTCGAAATTACGATCCCTCTTGGATTAGAAAGCAGACTCTCGTGTTCTCAAAGCTATCACAGGAGACTCTCGAATGTACCAGATCGCTGGAGTTAAAAACATTCACAAACCCTTATCAGTTTGAGCACTTGGGGTCCCTAAGGACCTTGAATCCACCGTTGATTTGAGCGGCAAGTAACGTCTTGAGCCTGCCACAGCGTAAAAGATATTTTCTTAACTGCTATTTCGGACGTTGGACACTGGAATGACTGACGTTGGAACGAGTTGAAGAGGTCATCAGCGCGATCTGTTTCCATGAGACAGTATTACAGAAGCAATATAAATCAAAAGAAGTTTGAAAGCAGAAGCCAGCTTCTACCCAGTAAACACGCCGACTCTGGCGCGGCGTCTGTCCGACTCCGGCACGAGTTGGCAAGGGGTCGGATCCGAGAAGGCGTGCAACAAAATCCAGAGGCGGATCGGAGTGGGCCAGAGTGGGATTCCAGTGGGCCAGAGTAGGATCCGAGTAGGCCAATTGCGATAACGGTACCCTCCTTACATTCCTAGTTATTCGCTTCAACAAATGAAATAGTTTGAAACCTATATCATCCAACGCGTACGAGCTATTGACACAATTTCGTAAGTTTCACCGAATCCTCCTCTAAGCGATCGATCTTACCTGGCAACAAGGTGTCAAGCCAATTTAACAGGTTCACTTTTCTGATGAAGCATTTACTACGAACGCCTTCAAATGATCTAACGCGGACCGGTATGAAGATGGACAATGGACGCATCCAGTAACTCTCCAAATTGCTCCTACGACGGACATACTACGGTAGACATTTACGTGATCGCTGAACACACGGAAATTAACCGCAAAACTAAAAGCACCGTAATAAAAAAAGTACATGTATGTTCCATTGAAAGAAATTGACAGAGTCCAAGAAGTAAAAGCAATCAGAAACAAGTCTCGTTGAAGAAGAAAGCATCCTCAAATCCAGCATACCGTACGCGAGATACGAATGGAAATAAATCTGAAAAAATCCACAAATCAGAGAACAACAGATAATGAAGTGAAAACAATGGACAAAAACAAAAAAACTCATTAGCAAAAACAAGAAAGTAATACTCAAATTCTACAGAAAATAGTTTCCGAGAGGAAGTAAACCAAAGAGGGAATAAGTAATATGGATCAAAATAACTTGTAACCGACATTGCTTCACTACAAGAAAAATCAACTTTATGTGAAACACGCATTATAGACCCCTACGTGACACCTAAAGTTAGACTATGATTCTCACAACTATCCACTTCACGTCAATGATTTCGCATTGAAAGTTGTCAACATGTGAAGTCATAACACAAATCAACAAGACTTGTAACAGACATGGCTTCACTACACGAAAAAAGCAACAGTGCGAAAACCGGCCAAACCAGAGGCACGTGACAATCAAATGACCCAGAGCAATCGAACTAGCCTGGATGAACAAAATTTACCCTCAACTAGCAACCACACATTCCGTAATCAAATATCTATCTATTGCAATGAAAAATGCCATTCTTAGATTATTCGTAATTATTATTCAACCACAAAAGTAGTCCCACGATAACGTGCCATTCGCCATGGTTTCTCATCTTTGGTTGGTCAGTGGAGTAGAAAAGACAGGCCAACGCCTGGCCCACTCTTGGCCAACTTGGCCGAGTCGGCCACGTGTTTACTGGGTAGTTGTGTGGCAAAACGAAAACTCAGGTTAAAGTTTTGAAACAGATCTCAGGATAAAATCATCAGTTAATTGAGACTCCAACCGAGTTGTCAACAGCGGAACTGATTCCGAGATAGATTTGTGGTATTCTAGATCAACCGAAATTGTATTGAAAATGCAAAAAAATAGGAAGAGTACAAGTTCATATTGTCCAGAGCGAAAATGCGTGCCGTCAATCGAGAGTGCAGAACGTTTGCACAAGAACACCAGGGAAATAAAAATGATGACGTATATTTCTCGAATCCTCCGTCAGAAATGAACCAAACTAGGGGCGACTAATGCAAACGTTTGTAAATTATACACATAAATGATAATGGCACAAAACGGTGAATTTGAAGATGCAACAGCAAAAGTAGTGCAGCTGAGAATCCCAGAGTTGCAGTTTACAACAGAATTGGAAAAATTGTTCATATACTGCTCCAGATTTGATCCAAAAGTATGATCTCGCATCAGCTTACTGTTTCTAAGGTTATATCAGTAACGACATTTAACGTCGTATCAGAAAGTGACCAGAAAATGATAAACATTAAATATCAAGGAAATTTGCAATTTCTGATAAGTAGTGGGGGATTCCTCGTTTTTTTTACATAAGCTGACCCTTATCCACAATTGATAGCAGCCTTCGCATTCCCATGGACTCTCCAGTTAGCCATTTTCTAAGCAGAAGCACTAGGCTCAAATCTCGATCTGGTTAGAGCTCGTCAGTAGTGCATTGGAGCTTTGACCAACTGTAGATTATTTCCAATTTACATTTTTTTAAAAACAATAACCCTCCTACAACTCAGCAGTAATCAAAATATTGCCCAACAAGTTGGTGATTTCTGATATTTCAATTTGGACAGAAGTGTTAGTCAAGGGGCCATCGACTGGAGTTAACAGGACAGTTACTGTGTCTACTCTCACGAGGATCGGGCAATCAGAGCATTACTCACAAGCAAATGTAGCTGAGTTTCACACATGATGATTCAGTCTTGTTTAATGAGACATCAACGGCACAGTAGCCAGCACGATTGCCTTGTGAAGGCATGGCCTAATTTAGAATTTCGGTAGTTGCAAGGACATGAACAAGCGATATATATTCGCATATATCTTATATATACATCTCTGTGGGCTTTGTTATGCTACAGGTATACAGTAATAATGTACACTTCACAACTAATTTGCTGTAACCAAGCTCGGTTGAACACAATCAATAACTTCAAGTGGCAGATAAATAAGAATAATTATACTGCAGTACAAAAAATTTGAAAGTCAGTTAGCAAAACGGACGAAATTGGACAGAATGGAATTGCTTTTACAATCAGACTTGGAGTACACATTACTTGGGAAATAATTAACGTGATCCACAAGGTCTAGTCCAAGAGATGTGACGATACAACAGTTTACTGTTCACATGGTTATGTTTGAAGTACTAATCGAAGTAATGTCAGAAATAGTGTTCAAAATGTGACAAAACTGGACGGCAAAGGATTTAGCCATCACTTAGTGTGAATTCCATCAAAAACTATGAGAATAAATATTCTAGGATGAGGGAAACTATGAAACTTCCTAATCTGACAGACAGACTGACGGACACCAGAGCTAGATTTTGGTAATCGCTCGTAAACATCCGAAAGTTGAAAACGTCGCGTATTGTCTAATCAATGAGGAATTTTAAGTATTCAGATGTTGTGCCATGTTGCTTTTCACAATGGGTGTTTGTGAGGACAAAAGCGAAACGCAGTTTTACGTGATAAAATGTGACCGTGTGAACAATGACAAAAAATGTAACATGCAATTTCTGTTGAGGCCCTTCATTGGATTTTAAAAGTTTCGCATTTTTCGAGAAAATAAACGAGGCTAGCAAACGGATGTATTAGTTTAGTAAGACAAGTGAGTGACTACTCTAGAAACATAAAGGGACAGAGCCCGCTTCAACCTGGACCGGACGATGCCAAAAATTGCAGAGAAGGCTTCCTATTCACTTTAACATGGATGGTTTTGGCATCCATGCCCAACAGCTTTGAAGCTTCCCGATTCTCTTAACCGATATTTGGAAGAAACCCTCGAGAAGTGAAAAATATGTTCATTCTTTTTACATTATTGCCCCCTGAACGTATTCACAAAATCCACCATTGTATTTGTCCACCCAAACCGTCAAACCTGATTCACCAGCAATCAGTCTCGTTGACTACCATCCAAGAAACTCCGAGAGAGAAAAAGGAGAATGAAAAACAGAAAACAAATTAATGAGATTACCCTTGCATCTTTGTATATGACTCGGATACAGCGAAACTGAAACGAAACGAAATTAAATACTTCTTAGGGATTCCATTAATGGTAGGGTCATTTATTTGTCCTTATCAGGTGTAAACTTGTAAAACGTTCTAACGTGAGTCCTTATAGTGCAAGTATTGTAGATGCGCTTGAAATCATATATTTCTGTTGATAATTCCGACGAGATGATTGGATCATACTTATGATCCAATCATCCCGTCTGAATTTTTCTAAGACTGGTACCAGTCTTAGAAAAAACTTCATGCGTCATCCGGCATTGTCACTGTCATTTACTAGTTCGGAATGGTTAGGATGAATAAAGTTACCTTACCATTTCAAAAAATGAAACTGCTGTCTATATAATGCATAAAATATACTAAACAATTTTGCATGTATAATACGGCTGTGGGCGGTAATTTTCTTGTTAGAAGACATGTGTTGATTCATAATGTATCAAACGGGTAAACCGCATCTACGAACCTACATACATAACTACTAAAGTCAGTTTCACTCGCCTCAGATGACTATAGGCGCAGCCGTTAGAAGCTTGTGAATTAGGACGGCACTTGAAACACAACTAAGCCAGGTGAAAAAAGTGATACATAATGAGGAGATAACTTGCCAGGCTTTAACCACTGCCAATCTGAATTAATCGGATGATGATTTTAACATCACTGTAACAGGCAAGCCAGACGTTCTGGCTTCGTGTACCAGTTACACTCGTAAACCAACGTTGAGCAACGTGGAGACACCGGGGGACAGCGTTCTTCAGAAGTAAGGGTTCCAACGATAGTCCTGTGAAAGGAGACAATAGAAACAGTCGTGAGCCAAAGGCCCAGTAAGACATGCACATGACTTACACAATCGAAAACAAAAGTGGCGCCAACAACACGGCAGCACGATGCGTTACAAACGACGTTTTAAATATTTCAAGTTCACGCCGGGAAATACGTGCAAATGCATGTTCGAAGGATTTCGCCGTTATCTGACGAAACTTCGATGGGAAAATGTTGAAATAATT
>LUCH01001899.1:99244-109697 GCA_013368495.1 Paragonimus heterotremus
ACATCTTATTTTCAGGCAAATTCCCAACGAAATCACGCCTTCGCGTAGCGGTATCGGAACATCGGGAAATTTTTAAAACAAACGGTTATGAGAAATAGACTTGTAATGGAAGAACACGAACTGTACATCATGTTGAAAAAATTGCCATTTCTGCCCTCGCTTCGATTACTGCGTTCCGTACATTCTGTATCTATCGGTGGGCATTTTGAAAACCTACTGACTTTCCGAATCCAACTGAATGTGCAATATCTCAGTCAATATTAGAAATACGACAATATGCCACTTCGGCGAAATCAAAGAGAATATCACGCCGAACAATAAAATCAAACACTCAATCGTCTGTCGTAACTGAGGGACCATCAAAATGCGAAGTGAGCTTGCACAATTTTAAGCCATTTGTACAAGTTCTCGGAATCCAACTGAAAATGGAATATCTCAGTTAATATTAAAAATACGACAATATGCCACTTCAGTAAAATCAACAGGAACATCCTGTTCATCAATAGAACGGAAACCCACTGTCTTCAATTCTCCACACAGTACACATCCAAAGCCCAGATTGCAAATGGCCGACTAATTTGAAGCCGCGCTCAAGAAATAATGGTCAGATAATGTGACTAAACAAAAATAAACCGATAGCAGTTGAGTTTTGAACATTTAATCCGCGTCATTCCCATCTGTCTCGCTCGCAAGGTAACAAACAGTGAAGTCGAAATTGCTTTATCACTGAATTTATCGAGTGACTTACACTAGACACTCAGTAGTCAATCGATGGTCGGTCGACCGACTAAGTGTGCTACTAGGGTCTCTGTTTGGTGTTAATGAATGATTCATAGATAAACTGCGTTCCACAGAAGTAGACAGAGATCTATATGGATGGTTTGCACTTGTCAGAATGATGAATGCAGACATCAGTTCGCCTCTCTATGTACGGTAGTAAAGAGAGCAAAGGTTTAAAACAAGGCGCTCTCATGTGTACGTGGCGTTCTGATTGAAATCAACCAAATCCTTCGCTGATTGTCAGTAACTTATGTCCGATTGTTTGTTGTGGAATGTTGTTTTATTTAATATAGTTGGCTGAGTTTTTTTTTCATGCCTGAAGCACGTAGCCCCCTACACTTTATGCGTTTCTATAATGACGCGCAACAGATGCAATAGTACCGGAATCTAACAGATACTGAGTGAAGCAACGGACACTGGTGGTCGATATGAATAAAAAAACATCCATACAGAACAATGTGTGTGCCATAGTTGCCAGAACTGGTCCCGCTGCAAGTGCACTGACCTCTGTGAAGATCGGTTGAAGATCGGTTGTAAACCGGAGTAGGAAGCTGGAGCTTTTGAGGTTTCCGTATCTCGATGCGTAGAATCTTGAGGCCCTCAGCAACAGGCTGAAATGGGGCAAAAAGGTACAGCATCTGAACTAATGCAATAAATGTTGGTCAAGGCGAGCCTTGAAAATTGTTACAGAGCTGGGAGAAACAACATGGTCCGGTGGAGCATTCCAAGCCTTAGAAACACGCAGTGAGAAAAAGCTGTCTGCATTCAAGTCTGCTATGTTGGATCTCTAGTTTTGATGGGTTGACCCCTCAGTGTCAAGCTACTCCGCTTGGTGAGCATCACGCGGCAAGGGTGTTCCAGGGACTGCATTATCAAAAAGGCCGGTTAGTATGACCTTTTTCCGCATAAGCTGCGGGTTAAACGGCATCCAAAGCAGCAATGTGCCACCGACATGCCATTTGAATGCCACTCATGTCGACTCACTTAAAAATCCCGCTTCTACTAATGCAATAATCCCAAATCCAACACCTTATACCGGTTCCTCAGTAGGGGGCGCAGGGGACGAATCGATGCGAGTTCTGTTAGGAAACAAATCGAAGTGACGTCCCTTAGGTGAGTGTATGGCCACTGCCTTCCATGGTGTTACAATCATTCAGAAGTTATTGGTCCTTTTTCCGCCCAGTCAGGAACGATTGCTGTGGATTTGAAGGAAGAATGATCTAGGACGGGGTAGTTGTCTCAATTGACCTGCTGTCTAAACCACACTTCCCAAATAAACTAACTAATCAGCCATTGCCCATTCTTTTTCTTTTGATATCATATGCCTCCTGCTCGCGAACAGGCTGCGCCCCAGTTCATTCATCTTTCCAATGGGTGTACATGCCAGAGCTAGATCAGGCAGTGTCAGGCACTGTTTAATTAGATCGCATTTATCCATATTACTACAACCGACCGAGCGATGTTAGCAGCCGACCTAAACAAGGCACATGTCATGACTCAACGCTAAATTCAGATGAGAAATGCCGTCGGATTTTCTTCCATTGTATTTTCATCCAAGAGACCCATAAATGAAACTAGTAACATGCCCGTCACACTTGCAGACGGCAGTCTACAGAACAACCCTTCAAGTTCCATTGCAAGGGTTGAGGATTTTCGTTTCATTCATACACTCTCTTCCTTAGTACATGTTTCTGATTTTACTAAACGGCTGTTCAAAAAATTCATCATCACAAAGATTCAAACCGAAGAAACATGTTGGGTCTGCGCACGAAAGTTAAAAACGCACTTCTTTTATAAGCGTCACTGGGTTTTTGTGTTACTAATAGCACACAGCCACCACCAGTATTTTGGTTGAAGTATCGTCTCAGTAGGCCAGCCGGGTATATATTACTCGGAGGCAAACTGCCAACGAAGTGACCACAATCAGAAAACTTAAGGGACCACAGGGAGCACAAGCTGCGGCTCCAAGATTGCTGAACAGTTACTGTTTAGGGATGAGGATGTACGTTCCAGCAACAATATCGCTGCCGCGAACGCGAGGCACGTCCCTTATGGTAACTTTGTTGATCAAACCCATTTGGTTCAAGCACCATCCGTAGTCCTGCCTCTATTTTTTGGTTCGGTGTCCTAAGCGCTTCCCTTCGGGTTTTACTTCCTCCCCTCTGATAAAAACGAAAGAAAAAGTAGCTTGAAGCCAATGTATACGAAATGGCTGTGTTTATTCAAATGATTACCAGGAAGCAAGAAGTTGCCTTATGACAACTAACAACATTTACTTCTTCGGATACCTGGCTTATTGCTGATATTAGTGACAGTAAATTGAGCTTGTAGTCGACCAGTTTAACAAACTCACCTAGTCTGAGGGAAACTGATAAACCCAGCTTTTCTCCTTACTGAGAGTATGGATACACCAACAGTCATTAAGAAATTTCATTCCCCTGATGTGCGTGACGTTCTCTAGCCACCGCTAACTATGGGTGGCCGAAACTTACTATTTATGAGGTTGTTTATGAGTTGACCTCATACAATGTTTTGATGAGCACGACGTTCTTGTCAATACAAAACAGCCCATAGAAGTGTTACGTTCATCCCGCCCTCATACTGAAGGTGATTTAATTGCCACTAAGGGAAACCTTTTCTCAATGTTCCAGACGCAAGATGGAGGTGGATCCTTACTGATGGTTGTAAGGCAAAACGTGTGAGCAAAAGTTCAGCGCCCCAGCGCTTCGTCGTTCCAGTCAGAATTCCTCTCCACTGGGCCTAAATCTGACTTAAAACCACTTAGTGGACAGAAAAGCCATAAGACTACCATTAGGACACCATGATCACACCATGCGTGTTGCTAAACTTATCTGAGACTGGGTGCAACAACTAGAAGAAAGACCACAAGTGGGAACTTCATTCGCGCTAAACCTAACGGCCTGCGGGGTTAATACGGTTTGCTGCTTGTTGAACATCAGTTTGCAATTAGAACCATTATACGTTTCCGGCCCCATTTCAAGGGACTGGTCATTTTCCGTAGTGTGCAGCCAGCGTGCGTTGTACATTCACCTCTTCTACATGCACTATCATCACATTGTTTACTTTCCCCATTCAGTTTTGGAGCACAGAACTGCATGGGACACAAAAGGACGTGAACGATTTTCATGTTGTCCAAATGGTCTGCAATTGAAAAAATTGATTCTACTGAGAGCATATGCGTCGAATGATAAGAAGAAAGTTGCGGTAGTTAGGAATACGTAACAGTAAACGGGAATATACTTCGCTCAAACCCAGAGCCAGTGTAGCGACCTCCTAGAACAGCTTGATTTTTATTGCAATTTTGTTGTACAATTTGACGCCTCCTGATGAGGCATGTTTGCTTAGCCCAGTTGTATTCACTATTTTCGCTGGCGTAGGAATTCTACACTTTTCCGTTCCGCGCGTTACACTCAGGATGTTGGCTGGCTGCATATTACTTTGCTTCTGGGTCGTGGTAATACATTGAGAGTATTGGGCTGTCCGTGGTGTTCTGAATTATTGTCATCAGTAACTCGTCGAATCTAGAGCGATACCTTGTAGGAGAGTTCACACACTAGCTTCTACGCAGTATTAATAAGGTAACACTTCAGCCAACGAAATTGTAATGTATTCAGTATCTCTACAATGTGATTATTCATGCAGTAAAACAACAATGGCATATAGTGTTCCGTTATGTTTTACAATCATCACATCCGCCGCAGCTCAAATGAACGTCCGGGTAGCAGTGATGACTTTGTTTCTTCTTCACACTTTCAGGAATTCTTGTCTGCGCTGGCTCAATCGCAGGTACCTCTCTCGTAACTGAATTCGAATCCGAAGCAGATTTAGAAACGGGATTTTCAAACTCGGAAGATTCAGCAGACAGCGAAAGATAGACCTTTAGAATATTAATGCACTTGAGACCGATAACAAACAGGTAACAATTGATAACAATAAATGAACAAGTCATGGACTTCACATCTGTGAGTGAAAGTTCACATTCGCCAAGAATAGATAAAGCAGATCCAGTAATACTGTTAACAAATATATTAACGGGTTTCAAAATAACAGTAGGTTCAAACAGATGCATGCGAGCGACAGAAATAAAGAATTCGGCACTACCAGTGTCAGCAATGAAAAAATCATCGGAACAGCCATTAAAAGTAGAAGATTGTACTATGTGATGTGTAGAACCAGGAGAATTAGAAGTCACAGTAAAAGCAATAGAATACAAGTCAAATGTAACACTTTGTCCACCTAAAGTAGTCTGATCGATATACGTCTTCGAACAACGGCAAACAGCTTGAATGTGACCGATCTCGCCATGTTCGCAGAATTTGGGGTTGCGAAGTGGACACATAAATCGAGAGTGTTTATGATCACATGACTTACAGTTACCAACATGTTGGACAGAATTTGTACTAAAATGGTGTGGCTTGACTGCCGTACTTCTCTGGCAGTTTAACTTTTTGAACTGCAGCTGCTGTTGGTTTACTGGTTCTCAACACTGTTGGCGTTATGTTCCTCATTTATCGCGCCCTGTACATTTTAGAATTGTACACAGACAGCTCTGGCCGATTGAAAAGAACCTCCGTCAGAAGTAATATTTGTTTTCGCTGCCAAGGGGGATTATTTCGTGCAATCAGTCGATCTCTTGATGCTTGAGTTTGAGGAATAGCCCCAAGGACCTCTTGAGATTCTTTTCTGATTAAAGTATGGAATTTTGCTCCTTCCACAGCTTCGAAGTTGACGGACTGAACATGCCCCAATAGCAGGTGTTTCAGAGAATCGTACGAAGGTGAAAGAGGCAAATCGGGAAACTCCAGGATTTCAATTAATGCGTAATCATCTTTGCCAATGACCATGGGGAAATGCGGCGTTTTGTTCTCCTCTGTCATATAATTACGAGTAACACACCAAATTTCAAAGCGCTCCAAATAATCTTCCATTTCTCGTGAACTTGAGTGGACATTCAGAGCTTCCGTATTGCAGAAATTCATCGTGAGAAATATCCTGAAATATCCTGACGACGACGCCAATTGCGGTAGTTGGGATTACTTAATAGTAATCGGAAATGTACTTAGCTCAAACCCAGAGCTTGCTTCTACGCAGTAGTAATAACGCAAAACTCCAACCAACGGAATTGTAATGAATCCAGTATCTGTATAATGTAATTATTCATGTGGCAAAACAACAATAACATATAGTGTTCCGTTATGCTTTACAATCACCACGGAAGTTTTCAGCCCTTTACTACGATTGCCTAACGGGAGAACTCTTTGGACCCCGATTGTTGTTGGTGGTGCATTTGAGCAGTACAGCTCCGTGGTCAGCACTTGTGCTCTCCTGACCCGGTTTCCAGATTAACGTCGGTGAAACACTCCTCAATGACTCCTCACAGCTGCCTCTTCTGTACTAGGCGTTGGGGAATTTTTTTTCAAAGTCGGTTCAGATGGCACAATGGACGCAGATAACACCGATCTCTGTGTTTTCAAAGAATAGGCTGTTAGTCCGGCAGGTCCTCTCCATAACCCGTTCGTACAAACGAACCAGGTTGACGTTTCTCCTGGTTCACTGAAAGAAGTCAGGATCACGTTTAACTTCAAGAACGATGATCGTCGATGATCACCGGCCAATCGATCCTGCTGACATCTCATACAAGGTAACAAGAAGTTTACTAAAACCCGCCACGTTTTAGCACATCTTGAAAAATACACTTCATATTTTCATCGAACATGGCTTCCTTTCTAACCGACAGTGCTTGACGCCCGTGCCAACCCTCGTGGAATGCGTAAAGGATGTCAAAGATGATTGTCATATGTCAAATACTCCTTTTCACTTTTAAGGAATTTTAAACCGTATACTTAACAACCTTCAGACACAAACAGGAAGCTTATGGAGTCCAGAGTGATATTTCTCATCGGATTGCCTATTTTTGGCGGTAGAAGTTTTACAGATAAGACCAGTTCGGAATTGACATTTTTGCTCCTATTGTACGAGGGTCCTCTGGTGCCGACTTTCTGTCATTTATTATTTCCTGTTCAAAATAACGGCCTACCGGACAGCAGTCTTTGCTAAGCCGTTCCTTGTCATGACGATTTAAAAATCGGGAACGCTAACGATCCCAGTTCATTACAGACTGACCTCGACCTGGCTAGACACTGGTTAGACGACTGGAGTTTCTTTCCAAATAACGGCAAGTGTGTACGTATATCATGCAGTGGGCACTCTGATAGTGCTTTTGTGAATCGTGGATCGCTCATCAGGGGAAACACCACGAAAGACCCAGGTGACAAGTTCTAGTCCACCCTACCTTTAGCCTAGTATCATGAGATAACTGCTGGAATGGCGTTTGTTGAATCTGAAGCGATTAGCTGAACCTCCCTCAATACAAGCGAGTTTTCTGACGAGCTCAAATAAAACACTTACTTGAGGATGCCGAACAAGTCGTCTACTTCGGTTCTTAAAATGAATTACCCGCCTTTGAGCGTGCTTAGTATATGACCACTGAACTGGTCACAGTTCAGCAAACATCACCCACGAGTTCCGACTTGACATTTTCAGTGTACATCCTTTCTAATTCCTCAGATCCCGCGGTGATTCAAGACTCACGCGTTTCCTTTAAGTGTGGGTTTTTTAGTACAGTTACTACTTATATTGGACGTGGATAAAAGGCTTCGAAAGTTTTGACCTTGTATTTATTTTCTAGCAGGTTTACCAGACAGTGGGACAGCCTTATAATGGTAGCCGTTAAATGCGCGTCTGGTGTTAGTTTTAGAACGTTATGGAATTCTTCTCCATTCAATTCATCGTTTGGTTCGTAATCCAACCCTTCACTTGATACTGGTTCTAGTCCCCAGGAACGGTGCTACAAAGTATTGCCAATAATTGCCTTTCATATCAAAGGACATTTCCCTGATGCCGAAATAGACAAACCGATTGCATATCGACAGCTTCAAACTCTACTCTGGAACCCGTCTGCTAGTAACTGTGAAACCCGAGAAGGTAGATAAGAGTGGATAAAACGGCTGTAAAGTTTACTGGAATTTGATCGCTGAAGTTTGTCAACCTCGCCGTTTAGAACGACAGTCACATTAAACGACGGCACAGCGTTTGTTTTACCATCAGCAGGATCAAAAATGGCATGCAACAACATGTTACTAGGGTCGTTTTCCTCGTCAGCAGTAAGAAGCAGCACTCCACAGAACCGAACAAACACATGACCGACTCCGAGGTTTTGGCCAACATCTGGCCAAGGATTGGCCACATAGTGGGTGAATCAGATAAGAATAATAACTGGTAATAACCATGCTCATTGCGGTATTCAAACGAGTTGTTAAAAATTGCTAAAACACGTCATTATATTCATAACTTTTAATCCGAATGCATTCACGACTACCACAATTTTGCGCACGTTTGCTTCAATCCGCGCCTAAATTAAACGCGCATTAACAGTTTCACCTGTTTCGTGCGTGGTGAGTTCGGTTGTGTTGCCTCGCTTGCGGTCTGTGGTCGCTCACGGTTTCTTTGAAAGCTTCGCAAATGCGTTAAATCTATTTCGTTATACCAACCTCCTTGTTTCGGCTTTATTAACGGTGGTTTAATTACATAAATTACATGTACTTCGCTAAACGCTTGTATTTTGCGGGAAGTGGAAGTTGCACAAGTTCAATGGAATTTCCTACATCAGTCCGAATGCATTCGTGAATAAACCCTTTATTTTCTGTAACAACTGTAGGTTCTCTGTCAGACTGTCTAAATACGTTATTGTTGTAATTTGCTTATTAGCTGAGAATCCACTTCTAATGCGTGTTAAAATCTTGTTTCTTTTAAAGGCGTCAAGGCATGGAATGAATATTGAACTGTTGCAGATATTTACTTAGATCAAGAGGTTTATTTTCGTGCATGAGACCTTCTGGTAACTGCTTACAATCTTTTTTTATTAAAAATTTGTTTAATCGCACTAGTTTTTTAATGATTCCAAGATTTACGAAGTTCGATACTCGGTTGTTGGAAGCAGACGGTAGTTCTCTTCATGGTTGAGTATATTAGGCCCTCAAGGAACACTAAGGGAACGGTCGTGCAAATAGACATCGTAAAATCCAGTAAACAGAACGCTGGCGAAAGTGTTCGCTGGCCGACCGCCTGTCTGGCCAAACCGGAGTCGGACCGACTCCGGTATTTGGCGCAGGCCAGATCCCGTGCGAGTGGTGGCCAGACACGTTCCGACTCCGGGCCAACTCCATTTTGTTTGCTGGAAAGGTGTTAACTTAATAAAGTTTGTGTCCTAAACGCATACAACTGTATTTTCTAAAAGTGAAATCTATAGTGTTCGTCTGGCACCATTGAAAACAGAATGAAGAGTCTTTTTCTGGAAGCTGTAATTAAAAATACATCATATTTTACTGTCACCAGCAGGCAAAAAAGCTGACCGGATACTTCGAATGTCAGGTCACTGATGATGTGGATGGAGGAAAGCAGTTTCAATGGTGTAGCCCAGTGGAATGCTAAAGAAGTTGAGGTTGGGATGTCATCTGAGATCACTCAACTATAAATTATGTTGGGGGAAGTCTATTTTCCCCAAAATAATTCATTTTTCGGGATGTCATCTAAAAATAAATTGTGATTTTGAATATCACTTTTTCACGCCACAACATGCCAGAAATCAATTTTGGCGCGAGTTTCTGCTGAGTCTGTGATTGACCCATCCCACATTTAATGCACCAATTCAAATGGGATTCTTCAACACCATTCAAAGACTATATATGCAGAACCTCGTCTGCATTGTTACCTTTGGTTTGAGAGTGAATACGATCTCGACAAAAGGTCACGGTCTCCCGTGTTATTCTGCGGTTTCCGGGTATTGTTAGGCTATGTGCTACGTACGTGATTTATATCGTCGTGCGTTAGACATTTTCTAAACATCGTTGACCAGCAGGTCATAACAGATGACAAAATCGTCCTGGTAGGTATTATTAAGGCTGGCGAAAAGGACCACTTCTAAAAACAGCAATAAAACCTCTCAAGCACGGGGAATATTTCACGCAATAATAAGCCTTGGCAAATTTAAACAATAAAGCGTCAGTCGCCTCAGCGCTAGCAGTGGTGGAGATCTAACGGCTCGCACTTAATGACGGCTTTGCGCAGCATGAGTAGCGATGAAAAAGCTGTCGCCGTTTGTAGAAAAATGTTCGTGGTTATAAATAGCTAAATATTTTCCCATAGGCTAAAGTCACAAGATAGAGGAAAAATCGGTTTACCGCAACACTGTTAACCTGACCATCAGCGAAGACAAACGAGGCCAAAATCAACAAGTGTCCAGCTTTTCAATAGTACTCTCGAAAGAGTGTATTGAATCATTCGCTGACGACGCCGGTTCACATCGAATTGCACGCAATCTGGTGATCCAATGAATGACTCTCAATATCCAACAGCAGATAAAATAGTTTATCTTCGAAACGGTTAATATGAATGCGCTGGTGAAAAGTGGATTTAATACGGTGTTAGTTGAATCAATATACAAAAGAATTAAATCGCTCACCTCGAATGTGAAAATTCCTCAGAAATTAAACAAAGAGTATGCCCGTACCACAAAACCCACAGTTGGACACCGCTCAGCAATAGAGGATGATAAAACAGAATTGAGATTATTCAACCAAATGGCCATTGATTT
>LUCH01001900.1:6425-38444 GCA_013368495.1 Paragonimus heterotremus
GTTTTCTCTATGCACCCGTTGTACACGCGGTGCTGACTGCGTAAATACCCACCATTTCTTGTATCTACTAACCAGCTATGTACGCATCTAACGTGCAGACTTGCTCAACACTAAACCATATTCGGTACCTTCTGGAAAATCCTTTGGTACATCTTAAATTTCCGCCCAGTTTCGCCAGTTTGATACGGAGTAATGGTACATAAACATCTAGTTGTAGTGGATGCTATTTCTCTTGGGTTTACATATTTGTCGGATCTGGCAGAACATCAGTTCCAACGTCCGGTTTATATCCCAAAGCGTTTTTACAACTAGACCCTTACGACATATCAAGTTAGTAAGATTTAGTCGAAGGTTTGACGACTATTTGTATTTTTTCTTTCTAAATACTAACACAGATTCATCCTCCACAACTACTTATCATTGATTGAACTTTGCATCGTGGATCATAGTGTTTGCGATTACATTCACCAAGTTTTAAGCAGAACATTTAATTGTACACCGATTGTTTGGTAATCTCCATATTTCAAATAGATTCTGTTTAACCACAACTGATAACTATATATTTCCCAGCTTTTATAAAACTGTTATAAACAGACTATCAGTGGATCGCCTGATGATTTTCAGTAATTTTAAATGTGCCCCATAGCAATATCGAACAAACCCATTGAACATGTTACAGAAAAGTTGTGGTTCTGACTTTATTTTTTCTAATCTGTTGATGTTGGCTTACACAACAGATAGAAAAACGAATGTAGATTAAGAAAAGAGAGTGCAATGGTTTAGACCAAACGGTTTCCTTTATTTTAAAGGTTTCCTTACATAATAGAACAATAGTATAAATGGAACGCTGACAAAATTTTATAAACTACGTTTAGCGGTCGGATATCCAGCCTTCTGTAGATAGAATAAAGTAAACAACTTCTATTGTTCGTGTACGTGAAACTAAGTATTAGTGGGAATAATTTCGTGGTGACATTGAATAATAATCTATTAAACATCTCCCGTGATAGCAAAACCATTAACGAGCTACAGTTGCACCTACGGCTGAGCCCGTTCACTTAACGCGTACTGGTCAACAAATCGTACAACGGAGATTTCATTCGCCATGTGATAGCATGCTAGAACAGATTTATATCAAGAATGCTTGTACGGAGATCGATAATAGCCACATCACATGAAATTAAACTAGCCGAAGGCTGAACATTTCCAAATGAGCATGATCGTAATGAAATCCTAAAGTGAATTGTCTCTTGACTGACTCCAATATGTGCAGCAACTGGAGAGGGCTAGGGGCTGTAAGTTTAGTGATCAGTTATACCATGAAAAATGTATCGAAACAAGTAATTCCAGGAATGTAGAAAGTGAACAACCCGCTTACAAACTGTCGAATGCTACATAAGTTCAAAGATCTGTTACTAAGATGCTGGGACAGTCAATTGTACGGATTTTATGACTATCGCAAAAAACAGTAATCAAGGTGCCCTTCAGCATTCTGTAAATATGTCAGTGATTGTTCACTTCATCAGTGATGTCAATTTTTGAAGTGTACTTCACTCTGATAGCGGAGGACTGATATAATTAATTCATCATTGGCGGTGGTAAGTAAACCACCCCATACGAATATGATCTAGAAAGTGTCATGTATCTGTAAGTTTATCAAGAATGAACGCACTCGAGGATAGCAACCTCTTTCATCTGAATCGTTTCATGAATACCTGAAACCTAATGACATTTTAGGTAAGGCATCTGCCTTCGGACCCATCAAAATGCAGTGGTGATAGCTGATCCTGATGGACTGTTAATCCAGCAAGACAGATGCGTCCAGTTACTAGTACATGTAACCTATCAGCAGCAGCAGCATCTGGCAATTCCCCAACTGACAGTTGGAAATGGAAGCTTGGTTGTAGGCTTACAAAATTGTACAAATGATGTACGTTTTTCTAACGTAATCATTTGAACTAATTGTCGAGGAATGCAAAGTTTCCAAGCTGTTGTTTTCTCTTGGTTTCCTACAACTCACACAAAGGAATCTCCGTCTGCCTGCTGGGTGATCAGATGTCTCGTTGTGTTACATGTGAATACTCGGTGTTTTGTACTTTCTGTCCGGGGTTTGAATTCTCCTCAAATGGTGAATGAGTTGTTTTCATGGTCACTCTTGTTTTTGCATAAACACTGAATCGTTTCATTTACGCCTAGTAGACGACATTACGACCACGGTCTGAACTGTCTGGGTCAGTCTAAGTAACGACGACTGTCTACTCATAGTTGAAGCATGCGATCATTTCGCTGCATACTATGATGTTCTTAGCAGGAGAGTGTTCCGATTCACTTTCGTTCGTTTTCCTTAAAGTCCGAAAGATATATTCGGCAAAGGCAGAGTAATGAGACACTATAGTACACTTATTATAATCCCATTATCATAAACCCATTTTTAAGCACTTCCATTGGATATGAATATCAACTGCAAAAACTGTAGGATTACCATCACAGAAAATAAGGTAGACATTTTCCACAAACGTATTCAATCCCTATCCTTCCAACCCACCGTTAACCTGTCCCACAAGAAAAAATGAAAGTTTGGCCAAGCATTTCTCTTTGAGTTTATGCATAATTTTGGGGTTTGGTTTAATTTACTCGTCAAGATAATATTGCCTTTAGTGCAAACCGCTAACTGAACAGCTAACTGGCCCACAAAGTGAATTGGTTTTTACTTTATTTGCCTTGATTACTATTTGGTAGCGAGACCAAAAGCTATAATCTCATTGAGCAAAACGGTCAATTTTCAAAAATATGCATACCAAATATTTGAATGAAACTAGATAATTAAGTAAGTCGTTTTTTTTCAAATTTGGCATATATGACTAAATATACTGTTACATAGACTAGCAAAATTGACACACATTGATAGCCAAGTAGATTAAACAATATTCACAATTTGGTAGTTTTAACCTTTTCACTCATGGGTATGGTTAATTTAAAGACATGCGAAGTCCACTAGTGTAATAACAACATAGTGCCACCATGGTTAATGGTATTTAAAAAGGTTTTCATGTTACACTGGTGGAAAAACTTCAGTTAACAAACTTAACACTAATATGTTGAGTCTGCCTTTATAGTTTGAACAAGTTTTCATTATCTGTCTTATAAATGCGATTAGCGACTTCCAGATTAACGTTTACGTGTTGAACCTTGATAAATAAAAAACATTATTTACGAGTTGTTAATACCTTCTCATCAGTCTATTTATTAAAATTTTCAAGAACACTTGCAGGCAGCCCGTAAAACCGAGTGAGCAAGAACCTTAAGAACCAAAACCAGAAAGAGTCGTATGCTTCTGATACATCCAGACGTTAATCAAACACAGCACACAATAGCCAGAGTAACTAAGATGAATGGGTGGTATTTTCTCCTGTTGAATATAAGCTACCATCTCGTTAGGAGTGAACATGGCATTACCATCCATTCAACATCATCTAGGGATCTTTCAGTAACAGACGTCCGTATATAACATATGGAGATCAGTTGGCATCGGGACTCATCAGTGTTTCTGACGTTCATCATAGTACATTCCGCTTTCTCCTATTGTTCTCATTTTTATGGCACACATGCCATTTTGCAATCGTGTCGTTTTCACAAAAGATGCAGATAGAATGTTACGCGTTAGAGGTCCAGTCTGTACTTCCCGAATGTTTTACTGGCAAGTGTGATAGTACAACCTGGCCGACTATACTCCTCTTGGCAGTCACCTAATATAACTGAATGTGATGGTAATCTCTTTTCCATTTATCCGGTGGAATTACCATAAAGACGTTACAAAACTGGTCCATCATTTCCTGCAAATATCGAAGTCTTAGTTTTTAGAAAACACAGAATGACTGCTTAATGCTTATACAGTTTTCATTGTTTTTTGGATGTAACTGAATATCAGACGTTTATCTTTTATCCCCACTGCACATCATTCAATCGGTCGACTCTACAGTTATGGTGAGCTGCTTCACTCTTTGTAGGGAAATTTTATGTATTTCACCAAATTCGCAAATTTCTTCTAGAGAGTTAGCTGACTTCACCGTTACTCATCAACTGAAGACGTACAATCCACTCGAGCTAAAAAACACATCATTAATGCGGATTACACTTCACATAACACCCAGATGCGAACATCTACTTCCACGTATATTTTCACTCTGTTCTTCTGTCAGTCACGGCTTAGCTTTATTGTCACACGAGGGATATTTTCTTTTAATCTCAACTGCGGAACTGAAACAATGCATGGTTCATTCGACACTGTTTATGACTGGCTATCCATAGATAGTTATGGATTATTATTTCACGACTCTAGTCAGCGGGGGTAGTTTTGTTCTATTTATTGAAGGGATAATTATATTGAAGCCAAACATTACGTTTTGAGGTGTTCAGGTGTATCATTGCAACAAATTTGTGACATTGATATGTGCTGTCCTTACGATTTGTTTTTCCAGAAAAATCTAACCAAATATGTTTCATTTATCATGTTTCTTTATGTTCACTATTAAACCGATACTTCACTACTCCTCTTCTACTTGTTTGGTCTCATTAAACAGAGGTATTTCGGTTAAGGAACGAGCTGAGTTCATCCGCATTGACGGGTATAATACAAGTCATAGATCCTTTACACAAAACTTCGCCCGTCACTGGCGCTGGTTAGAACGGTAACAATCGAACAAGAGCGTAGGCTAAAAACGCACTGTGCTATGTGTACCACCTTAGGTTCAGACGGTCTCAGTTTGTTGAGTCTAGCCAAAAAACTAACCGATCGAAATATTAGCCCGAGGATGTGCATCGATAGGTATTTTAAACACCATTTTCAGTACTTGATGTATTAGTTAGCAAAAACTGACAATCCGAGATAGACTGTGTCTATCATCACTAACGTGGATAAAATGGAAGTTCGACTTAAACATTTGACTTACTTCAACCCGGTTATCATATCGGCCAAACTTGTACGACTAAAAAGGCAACAAAATTTGTAATATAATAATGTATTGTGACTGATTACTCATGCAAGAAACCTTAATTAAATTTTATGAACCATGGCTATGACGAGCAGTTCGTATGAAATGGTCTGACTTTCTGTGAACCCCTGAAAAGCCTGAGCAACCAAAAATAGTTTTCATAAGGATACAAATGTAAATAGTTTAGCAAACTTGAGATGAATACGGTCACATTTAGTTTAAGCGTGAGCAAACTGTATGCTCATAGTATGCTTCACAAGTGCAGGACTATTTGACGATTGTTAAAGAAACGTTCTCATAATTAAATGTACGTGTTCATTTGATAAACTGATCCAATCTCTTAGAATAATCTCATCTTAATTGCACGAAAAATGTGTTTGAACTGATTTTACTTACTGAGCATAAGAATATGTAAGCAGGTTGAGATTCTTCATGTTCACCTTTTCGTTCAAATTGTTCTTGTATATTAAAAACTCCGATTTCAACGGTTCCGGCAGGCAGGTTTCGGTTATCTGTTTAAATCAATGGAATGTGACACTGATTAAGTATTGCAAAAGTAAACATTAATTCGGGGATTAAATTAATTAAACAATGAAATGCAGTCAACAGCTTTGGACTGACTAAAATGAATTTTCGTTTGAGAGGTCACTGAATGCTGGCATATTCAGCAAAATCCTTTTGTAACACGATTAAATATCTCACAAAAAACGAGATTATCTTCTGGAGCAGTTCTGCTTGAACTGAACTGCAACTAGTTACGGTGAAATTTCATCTCAAGTGATGTTTACATAATTTGAAACGAAGACTCAGGTGACCTTGAATAGACAAGCAGAATGTTGATAGCTATTAAACTATGTAAAAATCGCTATTTTGTCTTATCAGTATCTCGTACAGTTGGCGATTTAGTTCAGCTCTCACCGACAAAATCACGAGGTATCCGTTGTTCAGATTACGTTTGTCATCCACCTCATGCAGTATACTTTGGTCATTTAGTTATTTGGTCAAGTGAACTGTTATGTTAAAAATGCCGAAACACCGCGGAGCAGTGAAAGTGTTGATACATGTTTATTCAATATGATGCTGGTTGAGGTGAGGCAAACATTCTTTTCAACAAAAGCCAATAGACTGCTTTTCCCTTAATATGCTCAGAAGATTGATTGAACCTTTTGTTTTGCATTTTAACTACGCTGTATATGTGAACAGCTGAGTAGAGTCGTGGTGTAATAAACGAGCTGATTTACAGTTTGCCATCATCAGACCAAATACTTAAGCCGATACAATAAGTTTCGTCAATGCAAAACGGATGTGGTCAAGGCTTTACAATATTTTATAATACTCGGAGCTAGGGACTTCAACTAGACCTAGGAATTGTACTTCAGTTGAAACCTCTGTCGTATGTAATAAGGAAACACACTCGTACTGGTTGCAATAAGCAGTTCCTATTCATGAGACGGGGACAGTTA
This sequence comes from Paragonimus heterotremus, assembly GCA_013368495.1. Taxonomy (NCBI): domain Eukaryota; kingdom Metazoa; phylum Platyhelminthes; class Trematoda; order Plagiorchiida; family Troglotrematidae; genus Paragonimus; species Paragonimus heterotremus. The sequence goes on from LUCH01001900.1 coordinate 12,880, forward strand.
CTTACGGATTCACCTAATATTAAAGAAATCACAACCTGTCATTAGCTGATCTCAACGGCACATGGGAAGTCACAAACTGTAGACCGAATTATGTAACGGAAAGTAAAGGACATGACAAGAATTAACGTTGAGAATCTTCGTCCAAACCTGATGAGGTATCCTCACATCTTTGGATTCATCCCTTGTTATATCTTCCCTTGTCTGTGTTCAAGTAAGTGGTCAATGGCATAGACTTCTACCACAAAGTTACGTCACAGTTGTGAGACAAATGGAACCGTGACCCAATGATCGACTACGTTGTGCTTAGTGGATCATGATGACCACCATGCCTGAACAAAGCGCTTCTGTGGTTGTATTCAACTGAATTCAGATGGTCTCAGCCGCGGCTTGCTATTGCGGCTTTCTTCTGTGTAAATTCGTCTACTTTTTCCTGTAAAACTAGTTACGTGGATCAGTGGAACGAAAACATAACTGAACGTACCCGTGAGCATCGTTCAGTCTTATTTGGTGATTGAGTCACCAAGACAACTGAGAGCGTAATTGTCGTAAAATGCGACGATTCCCACCAAACCGTAGATTCGAACTCTTCTTTTTTCGGATTTACCGAATCAGCAGTAGCCAGTCGAATTCTGTAAAATACTCAATTTTGGTCACAGCTGAGATGATTGAAATTCTACTAAGTCGCCCACTCATTTGAGCGCAAAAGCGCATTGTTTAGGTATGGTGATTATCGTGGTCCCGTACTCACGCCGCAAACGATCAGTGTGCCACGGTAACACTTGTGTCATAACTGTGACACACTCACATCAAAGCTTTATCTTCCTTTTTTATTTCTGACATGATTTAAGCCTGGATATTTTTTTTATCCAAGCTCATTATTTGATTATTTGTTTTGCCCCAATAAAACGGTTCCTTAAAACCCTTATGCATTTGGCCAGATGAACAACCAAAAAATCTTGCTCGTTAGACAATGTTTCTTGTGATTACTCTAGGGAATCATAACCGTGTAATAACGGATTGATTTTTTAATCAATAAAATCCTACTTAGTGAGCCAAGTTACAGTTTTTCACAGTCGTACGTTAATATTCGAGATTTCTACTGAATGACAGATCTGCATCAATAGTCGAAATTAGTCTGACTGGTTTCGAACGCCATGCTGTCTAAATTGACGAGAAGGTAACAGTATCTCTTTCTCAACATTTACGCTTTTTCTGTGCTATTTGTGCACGTTTTTGATGCACTGCTTTACAATCAAGCCAAAGATGAGGCAACGAGCGCCTCATGTTTTCATCCACAACCAACTACTGCTTTTTCACCGGTCTGTCCATTTCTCCAAAAGAAAGGCCCTAAATGGAGTCGAACTAACTGATCGAACAGTGTCATAATGCCTCGATATTGTTCCCTAAGGTATTCTTGTCATTGTTTTAATGTTCCACGATATGGATAAATAAGTATCGATGAGTGGTTCTTTTCGAATGGGGCCGACTGGAAGGTCTATAGGAATGTGCCAGCTGCGATTAATTGTGGGTGATGTTCAAGTTGAAATTAACCAAATCTCTGATTATTAAACAGTAATTATTTATGAGCTCGCTATTATCCCCTAAAAAAGTTGGCAGTTATTCCAAAATACAGAAAGAAAACACTAAAAACAAGCAGAGCAACCAGAAATCAAGGGATAAATTTACTACGTATGGGATTGTGAAGCCAATATGATTTCTGTCTTTTCCAGCTTGCCATTGCGTCCTGCGTGGCGCTTCTCAGATATATGCACGATCACGGCGGGTCTTATCTTACGTTACTTGTTGACCAAATGGATGTTGGAGTAAAGGCTGAAGAGTTTAGTAAGAAGACGGATGCTGCAACGGTACCCTAAGGACGGCCAGATTGGGGGAAAATAATTATAAAGCACGTCGATACATTCACTTATAGTGTTACCGGACTACGGCGAACAAGCTTATTGAAGCACAAAAAAGACGTTTAGACCTCTTCTCTTACAGAGACAGCCTATGATGATCGGCGTAATCCTACAAGCCGAAGATTCCGGAACAATTGACGGGCTTCTTCAGAACAACATTATTTAACCGTCGTACGCTATATATACCTTTTTTTTGTAGTGGTACAAGAGATTAACGGGAATTCTCGACTATATGTTTGTTGAAAAAAAGTTGGACACGTTCACACGGCCCCACATCAATACTGTGTTTGAAGTTCTGAGGAATCCCCTGCATTTCATTATGTCAGATTTAGACTTCAGCTATTGACAAGTAGAAAGTGGCAGAGTCAGACCTGGTTAAAATGTTGTTTATGGTATGTTCTGTAGAATATGAGTTTCAGACAAAGCGATTTAGGTTACCGATTTCCGCTGTGTAAGCTTTTGATGTATCGGACGCTGAATGATCGTATTCCACTTCGGCACATTCTATATTTAGATGACGTCACCGTGCACGGAAAAACTAATGAGGAATGCCGAAAAAACAGCGCACCGTTTTTAGTGGGTTATTGCATATGTAGCTGACGCCCAAACTCGCTGAATGTCAGCCACTGAAAGAAGTAACGTTTGCAGCGTGTGCCATCTGGGAGCACCCTTCGAACTGACCCAACGAGAGTTTAGCAAGTTATGTCTCTGGCCGTCCTATAAAGCACGGGAGAATGGTGCAGTTTCTTGCGTCTCGCTTCATATGCTATAGGTTTTTACTGGCAGCCCGTGACAGGCCCTGTAGTAGAATAATTAGTCCAGTATATGCGACAAAAGCATTCAGGCCCCTATGGCGTTCATAATGTTCCGAGCCAACCTTGGTGTCGCCAGGTTCATTGTCCACAACCGGTGGGTACATTTTCGATACTAATGCCAATGTTTATATCAGTGGGACTATATTGACGGAAGATTATTGGCTACGGAAGCCAGAGACTTACCGATATAAAACAAAATTTTATACAACCAAATGGGAAATGCCAACTCCAGTGTTCCCGGTAAAACGGTATCAAGATTATTTCTAGGGCAATTTGCTTATCGTCCGCACTGTTCATCAGTCTCTTCGTTGACCATGAAGCCTTAGAATCTCTGATGGTTACACTGCAAGGCACCTCATTGCTGACACGCTATCCGGAAGGCTCGAATATGTTAAGGAATACGACATGTCGTACAGAACGGAACGCGTAGGTTGTCATTTGTGATTATAGACGGAAGAAGACGGCTCAGATGTCTGATCTAGAAACGTCTCTCAAATTTCAGAGTCGGTGTGGCGGGAGCAGTAAGCCGACGATCATGAAGATGGAAGGACGAAGCTTCGACGGTCTTTGCCCTTGGTTAAGGTAAGAAGTTTTGGGGATCACCGATGATGGTTTTCCAGTAACCACTCAAAAAATACTGTTACGGGAGAATCTTCCTTTCTGCTGAATTCAACAAACTCAGCGTTATGGCCAAACAACGCCTTCACTGGCTACAACTGGAATGTAAATTAATAAATCTATTACCATCTGCTTGAAAAAAGACCAGGAATCCCATACCGGTCAGCGTATGGTCGTCCACTATGATTGAATGAAGCCGGCCATGGATAGTAGTGATTACCACGCAAGAAGAGATGCAGACGGTGTTTTGGGAATAGCATGAAGTCAAAGATGGACCTTAAGAATTTCGACAGCGTCGCCTCATGCAGAGTAAAACTGAAGCCAAGTGCTTTTAAATCACACGACTAACTACTGCTCTCCATTTTTGCTTTGCAGAACCAGCCATCAGAGTGGCGGCTTTAGTTGAATACAAGCGAAATAACCGTCTAAGTAGAAAAAAGGTATCATTTATGCTTCTTGTTTTTTAGTTTTTCCCCTTTTTTATTCATTACCGTACATAATGAGTCGCGTATATTTTTCATTATTTATATCTACATGTATCGGATGAAGGATCTTGCAAAGTTATGATCTTCATTGTGTACGTCTGTATAAAACATGGGACATTTAATTGATCGACCCCTTCCATTAAGTCTGCAGGAAAATAATTGGCAGCGCGCTTCTTTCTATAAAAAAAGCCTCATAATTATATGAAGTGAAGACAGCTTTCATCTCACAACAGTTTTCTTAGCTGATCGTCAAAATGTTCATGTGTGCAAAGGTGTCAGTCGAACAAGAATAATATTCCATTTGGGCGTAATTAGCATTATGTTTCATATCAGTAATTATTTCGTGCAATCCAGTTGCTTGTGTTCGTTAGAAGAATGCCAATCCGAACCTATCTTACAACTATGAATATTTTTCGAAATGTCACGCACCACAATTGTCGGACCAGTTCACCCAATGTTAACCTCAGCTTTTCATATTGCGTCTAGTACTAATCTACGTTCAGTTACCACTTTTTACCAACGCACCGGGTAAAAAAATATGCGTTTCAGCATGCGATAAGCAGTGAAATTATCTCAGAATAAAGACAACAGCATCACATCGAACCATTTTATCGCTGTACATGATGTGTCTCACATTGTACGGATAACATCATATCACTACAGCTTAGTACGTAGATTTCTCCTCATACATGGAGGACGTGTTGCGCCATAGCTATGGTGGGATAATTAAACTGGCTGTACAACGCTTGTGTCTCGGATACATAACGTAGCACCTTCCCAAAATCATCCGAGAAATTTTGTTTTCTCATTATTACATTGAGAAGAAAATGATTCGACCTTATGTCCGTTGGAAAGAGAGTTCCCGTCAACAAAATTAGGGTCATTGTTTACGATTAGCCTGAATGATCAACCTCGTGTGACAATTGGTGGACGATTGGCCTAATTTCTGAACACTACACACGTGTTGATAACAATGACCGTTATGTAACAATTCATAAGGTTCTGCCAAATAAAATTCATTTCTCAACATGCACATGTTCAGGTTTCCATCTGTTGATCCCAATTGACGGAGGTCAAATTGACCAACAAGTTAAACAAATTGGAATCCACATCATTTGAAGAAAACAGATTTTAATGTTCCCAACACAATAAAGCAACTTTTTCAGAATCATATTTGCCTACAATAACAACAGCCGTGAATATAATTATTATTGCTACAAGGCATTAAAAAGTTTACGAATTTCCCAATTTTAGAGTTTCTATAGACTTTGTCTATAAAGCAGAGTATATTGGACACGCCCGCTGATGGTGCACAAAGAAATAGCCTACTTTAGCCTGTCAATGCACATTGACTACGTTCATGAGTGATCGAAATAATCAGGACCAACTTTCAGTAAGCCCATTCTCGAACTATTATTTCAATGTGGCTTGTTTTCCGTTTGTTTGCACTAAACCTATCAATGTGTTTAGGATCATACATGTATCATGATAAGAGTTTATCAGTGATTAATATGTGAATAGTGTTACACATTATTCTCAAATTTATGATGAGTACAGATTAATAATATACTTGATTATTATATTGGGGACCATCTACATAACTTTGAGCTCCGGTTTAGTTTGTAGCAAAGGGAGAACCTTCATCTCTTCTTAACCGATTTATGTTCCCATATCTGAATTACGAATCGACCCAACGGTCTGGGCATGTCATACTGAAATCTACGACCATTTAACCTGTCGTATCCGTCAAGGTTTTGACTACTAAAACTAGACTGGTTTGCTCAGTCAAATAGGGTTGCCAGCAAGCTGTTAATCAAGTTAAGAATATTACTACTTGCGTATGTGGAAAGCTTTTTGCCTACAAAAGTTCCACTTTTGTGAATTTAAAAGTCATGTGAATTAGAGTCTATAAATCGAATCATACACCGAATATGCTTTTTGTAAAATGGTGAATGTAAATACTGTAAAAGCGCGCAGCAGAGCATTAGTGAAAATCAAACCTCTAAAACAGACAATTAACCTTATGCAACGTATGGTAAACAGAGCTACGAAAATATCTTCCAATGACATTCTAAAGATGGAAAGACTATTCACATTTGAAGTACTAGTTAAAAACTGCTACCTCGAACAGTTTGTTCACATACCTATGTTAATAGTACAAAATTGAACAATCCGCACACTGCACAGAAAAAGTCTGTTTATATTTCATTGACCGTTAAAGGTGAAAATGTCTCCGAAAATATAAACAACAAACTTAGCGTAACCCTAAGGAAAACCTATTTTGCAGCAAAAAAATGTGTTCACTTCATTTCCTTACCGATTTTGTGCTCTCGGTTTAAAGATCCATAGCCTGTTCGTGCTGCTTTCTACTCTACATACCATTTCGTTTGTTCCTGTGGAACCAGTTAGGTGGGCTACAGGACACATTCGGGAATATCATCCGGGGTAGCTAACTGAGGGCTTGGCAAAATCTTGCTTGTCTTCTGTCACTGCACACCTAATGGAGACCGACAAGTCAATCGATCTCAATGACTCATTCCGTTATATCTATCGAGCTCCTGGTTAACGATCAAAACAGGTCAAGCAGCTTCCGTTGGCAGTCGCACAAGCAAAAGCCATCCGTCTACTCTCCACTATGTATTCAAGAATATTTCGTCGGGTGTCTACTTCCGAACCGAGCAGATTACGTAGTCAGGACTACTATCTTAACATCTAGCAGTAATTTGTACAATCAACCTGATCTTTCGGAGGCTAATAACGAACCGTTTGATCTATTACCGCACATGTTCTCACATGCTTAACTCACATAAATGTGTTGTATTTAGTCTGACGATGACTGATCGGAAGCAAGCTTGATCGCCACACTTTCTTCCAATGTTCAGTATGCTCTGCATTAATGTTGCGTCGGTTCAGCTTATTACCCATATATTCTTGGGGTCATGTACAGTAAATGCTACTGATTCTAAAACATATGCGTGCTTTAAGAAAAAATGAGATAAAATTTATATATTGCTGAATGTTTTTAGGAAATTAATTTACCATGAAAACACCTCAGCTATATATTAATCTTCATTGTGTTGCATCACTGAATGAATGCAATGAACAGCAAATGAAACTTTATTATGTCCAAGAAATTATTAGTCTGTTGATTACAACATTCTTCATGTTGTTTCAATATGAGGTCACTCAGCTGTCAGACAATAAAAGATAGAAATGTCACCTGATCGAATTATTTTGCTTTGTATATCATAACGATGGGAATAAAGGTTACTTCAGTGTTGAAGCATTTCCATTGTTCCCTGCCGAACAGTTGAACGACCAGCTGAGAGTTAAAATCGCTTTTTATTCTGAAAGGGCCTCGTGGTACTAACTCCAAATTATCTTGATACGGGGTACGCACTTCATGTATTATATTGTGCACTATGACAAAATCCATCCGGCATAAACAAGCATGTACTTGCGGTAAGTTAATGGATATGGCTTGAGATGGTAATATAACCTGACATTACTCAAACAGTTTCTAATAGACGGACACAATCCTTAAAACACCTTCGTTATTTTATACGAAACAGCAGTTAATTTCCGCGGTAACAACTAATTGAAGGAACACTGATCACAACAAGGTCAAATTGCCATATGATCAACAATTCATATGGACAACAATTCATAATGTGAATCCCACAACATGGATCAAGTGTGTTCTTGGGACTCGGCAAGACAATCGTTGAGTGCAAACTTACCGCACTATAACGATGTTCCAGCAAGTACTTCTCTGTCGCCGGTTCAAGCTTGTTGCTTTTCCAATTACGCATCTAAGGTAGAAAAAATTGTGCAGAAAACGTCTAAAATAATTAAAAAAACGGTAACAAATTCGACTAACTGCAGAGTTGTCACATAAACACGAAAGCGTAAAAAGTTGTCACATAGGTTAGCAATTTGTTTGATTCATTAACAACGGATGGTTGAGAAGGCCGGAGGTTGTGTTGTTTACATAGTAACTGATAGATTTGTTCCATGCATATTTCGTAAAAGTTTACCTAAGTACATGTAAAATCGGCCTACTGAGTTTTAAGTTTCAAATATACGTTGCTCTTCAGCACAATAAAGAACAAGTCGAGCTGATTCACTGGAAATGTACACGCATATATGAAGCATTCACTCTGAATATATTTATACCCTGACAGGTAATGAATTGCGACCAGTGAATAATTCGGCTATCCGAATATTAGTGCTTAAGTTTCGAAAGTCGACTAGGCTGCAAATCGTGAGCAGTTAACATTGAATTTATCAACAGTTATGATTACGACGTTTGACAAACATGAAGACTGCATCGGGATTTCTTTAGCTGACGTTTTAATCTATCCTTTACATTGTGTGAGAAGCTTAGTGCATAAATCCTCAATCAACCAGTTGGTCATAAATCGCCAAACGACCATCTGATTCGTTGAACTGTTTATTGAGACACTCGCGATAAGCCAAATCTTCCATCCACAGCCCAATGTAGCTGAAACGATGACCTTAGCTTGCATCCTTAGATTTTCTACTGGTTACTACCGACAGATTCGTTGAACAGAAATGAGAGACAATTATTTTGTGTTATGCTTTGTAGGTTCCTTAACCTGACTGAAACGAGGGAATCATGCTAAACTTTGACTATTGTTGCAGTTCAGCTTGAACAAATCGTATGGCGAGCAACAAAGGAAATAATGTGAACATGCAATCGCCAGCTTGAAATAATCAACATACATAAACATGGCCACAAAACACACTACTCACTTTTTCTCGTAAAAGTTGAAGTGGACCAGATGGAGTACATCTTCCATTAATAAGCAAGGCTCCAAGTACACAATGATCACAAAGTATCTGAATCGGTCAGAGATGTTAAGCAAAAGTCCGAAAGTTTTAAAAAGCAAACTCAAGTTAGTTTCGAAGGACTTGTAAGAAAAGCACGGATGTTATACGTCGTCTTAGTATATCTGCAATAGTAGTTGTCCGTTTGGTTACTAGAGCATGATACATTTGTTCCTATGAAAATATTGGGGGCTTCGTTTACTAACATTTAACGTGACAGTGATGAAAATATTGGCTACTGGTATGCAAACTATATTCCATATGTAAATAAGCAGAATGTTTTGAAATACTCATGAGCTTCAACGATGGAGAAGTTACGAGTGTGTCCACATTTTTCAGAAATCTTCTGAAACGGTTATTGGAACGATGTGGTACGACCAGATGTAAATGCCGTTCATTGTTTACGAGAAGTATGTTTTTTATTTGGAAGAAATATCTGTGCGACACATCATACACTAATAAGTCTACGTAGGAAAAAAATGCACGTGCATCAACACGACCCATATGTATGATTCTCAGACGGGATGTTATCATGAAAAAGGTTTAAGTTTGCGCTATAACAGTCTATGCGACAACGGCACAACAGTATGGTGTATATCGATAAATGCGCTTCTGCGTAATATCTGATCAGAATTAACATGAATGCCTAACTTGCGATCAGGGTCAACTGAACATTAATGTGGACTAATAAGATGTGGGGTTAAGAAATTGTTTATAATCTAGGGTGCATTGCTTTTTCAAATCACCTTCAAAATAATATATTATACTACACTACAATCTCTCGCTTTATACTACTCTCTGTAACCGTCAGCGTCGTAACACACGAGATGAAAAATGCTATGAAGACTTCTAGCTTGTTGCAAAAACTTCCGCTGCAGTGTCAGTTAATTGAAAACCCGACAGTGGGCTCATCTCTTTAATTACATCAATCAAGCTTCAAATTATTTTTTGGCAAAGTAGAACGTGCAAACTGCAAACAATCTCACTAGTGTTACAGGAATTACGAGTTTCGTGAAAGTTAGCCAGAATGCATTTGAGACAGTCTTGAAACTTGGGTTGCTTATAACGCCATTCACTTTTACTTCACGGGCAGTTTGTGAGAATCCTATGAATTTGAAAGCTTTCCTCCAACATCCCAGTAAAACGTTCAAATAATTTTTCTCAACTGCCTGATAGATATGAGGTCGGTTCCAACATTCGGTCAATAGGCGTTTGTTCAAGAAAACTGCGTAATAACTTATAACATCATTAGCAAAACTGATCAAATGCAGCGTACTAAATGTACAACCACAGGTTGTGAGTGCACGGCGGTAACTCAGAGACTTATAGTCAACCCGGAACACTAGGCAAAATTTATCTGAAACATGACGCACTCGCCCTATTTGACAATATTCCTATTTATGCAGCACAAATTATTTTTGTAATCTTTAGTGAACGTTCTCAGTTTATGGATAGCTTCTGATCTTTCAGTTCATAGAAATACAACATATAACAGTCCAGCCTGTTCTGCCGTTCACATATTTATGATAGAGAAGAATGTGACTAAGAATGAATCCTGTTTCCGAAAGTACTTACCGCAACGCGTGCAAGCAGATTTGCTCCAGAGCCTTCACCGAAAAGAACGACTTGTGAAATTCTGCCACAAGGAAACAAATTACATTCAGTTTTCACTATTTTATCGCACATAAACTGTTCCGTTCAGTAAAATGTTGACAAAATCTACAGACATCTGTTCTCACTGTAGGTTTAGACAAGAAGAACAACATTCCTTTAATGTGTACCATCGCTTGCATCTAAAGGCAGTTTTCGCCTGGATGATAATTTTGTGGTTAAATGAGCCACACACAATTACAAATATACTAATGTACTAAACATTATCCCTGCATAATATATGACAAAGTGAAACACTTGCGCCGCGGACTTGAAGACAGAAAAATGTCAGCGGCTCCAGTTGAAACATTTATTTTCCACGATAAACGTGAGTTGGAGGATGAGGAATCACGAATCATGAGCTGTTCCTAGGAGTGACAGTTCATACATTCACCTAGCAACATTCAAAAACGCCAAGCGTTTTCACACATGTTTGTTCAAACCAGCTCAACATAAATGTCCTGATCATAGTTTTGAAACACCCATGATCACTGTTATTTATGATTTGTTCTACAAAGTTACGGTGGGGTGTGGCGACAGTAGTATCCGTTAGCATGTTTTTCTATGATGGAAATTAATGACGAACGCTCTGTGACGGATACGATACCTAGGTTGTCGGTTCTGCAATCTTTATATTTAATGCCAACTTCAGCTGTTTTGATTAGATGCATCTTGGTGATGTTTGTTGTGAGTTCATGTATTCTTCATTGAACACGGTTAATTCTCGTACATTAAAAAATGTTGTTTTTATTGTCGGCAAACCATAAGGGCCAGTTACAAAAATGGCCCATTCGTCGAGTATGAACATTTGGATATTTTTGAATCCCACTGGAAGTAATCTACATCTCATGCGAAAATGAGACTTGAAATGTATTTGCATCGAAGCACGTTGTTAGAATCACATAGAAAGTGCGGTTGTAGGTTTATCGTGAGTGGCAAATACATTTACACCGGTTTAAATAAATGTACAGACCATGCTGTACCAGGCCTATGGGTAAAACTTGACAGTTCTACGCCCGCAACCGAATATCGGTGATGTAATACGTTCTAGTAGTTCACAGAGTTGTGACCTACCGTTGGTATGTTAACAGTCTTATCAACACCGGCCTCCGCTGTGTGATTATTTTTCGACCTATCTAAACACGTTAATATAATTAAATGCCTTGTGTTGCGTCATTGTAGACCTGGCTGCTGTATTAAAGAGTGGCATCTGCGTCTGTTTATGACACATGTGCTTAAATGATTTTGTCTAGCGTTATTAACGACTCACCTGCTCGAGCTTTTATTCGTCAAATGAACAATTACACCGGTAATTATTTGCAGAAGCAGTGTATTGTATCCAGATTTTAAGTCGATCATAATGCGTTATATCTATCAAGCGATTATCACTCAACGAAATATATCGACGTCAGCAAGAACATCGCCTTGGTTCATCCTGTTTTGAAAAAATTAAACACAGTCCTAACAAGTTGCTCGTTGATTGATCGTATGCATACGATCTGGCTTTGGATACTTAAACATATATACAGAGCAGACCAAGTTGATCAACGAATTTATCGTGAGTCCTCGTTATGTAAACAACTTAACAGTAGAAATATCTAATCAAGCGGTTCTCGGACGGTGGATCATTCCAAAAGACGTTCGTTTATGGAAGACTACGAGCGTTAGAAAGCTACAGGATTTCAACAGTTTCTACTTTACTGTGGGTGGGTGTTATTGAAAAGATTGTCATATGAAAACTTGTAAGAACTTCCTAGACTTTCCTGTCTGCATTCACTTACTATGCTGTTCGAAACGGTATATGCATTATGTGGAGTCAGTTGAATATTTGTTGAAGAAAACCCTCGTTCATTTTGTAAGTGTATACGCTGAGTCACAGATGATGTTCAACTTCCATTACACCAGTCATTTTGTGTATATGCTCGACTGCATGCACAGTTGGACTACTATTATCCGTTACATGTGAGAGGTGCATATGAACACCAAGCGGTTTCTTACGATCGCCGAATATATAAGCCTCCCAAATGTCCCGTATAATAGACAGCATGATTTTGGCGTGTTCTAGTAACATTGGAACGGTGGAAGGCACAGAGGCATTATTTACTCCGATGGCAGCATTCCAGGCTGGGCAACTTATATATGAATACACAAGGTATACAGACAAACTACACATCAACGCTTTGCTCGTGACTGACATCATTCGCCTTGCTAGCCATTGTGACTGGAAGACGCATTTGTGTTCAGCAGTGTACAGCGTGTTTTGACACTTTCGATAATAAGGTTGCATCTAATTGTATACCTCCAGTATACCTCTAACAGCTGGGTTGATCCTTTGAACATACACTGTGAAAGTTAACTTTTGTCCTTCTCCAAAGTTGACAGCCCAACTTGACCAAACCCCCACAATTTGAGGCTGCATCGTGCACGGGTAATATTGAGTTACTTACGTTTACAGTTTGTAGATGGTTTGAACATGGCATACAAATATCAATGCATTCTGGAACAGTTATCAAAAACTGTGTTCTGATACTACGGATATGATGGGCATGTTGCTTAGAGCAAAAGCTACGTTATGGATTCTGTTGCACTACAAAGGTGGGCAGTTCGTTGTCTGTTAAAACTTTGCTTATAAAGTAAGCAGAGAGTATGACCGTTGTTCGTATTCTGTAGATAATAATTATTCCCCCAATCACAGCACCTGAAAAAGATGTTCAACACAGCGGCATTACCGAGAGATTTAGCACTATTTTTCTTGAAAAATTTGTCCATTTCTACTAGCTCACTGGATCTAGGTGGCTGCAAATATAACTTGAGACACCAGACGTCCGTATTGAGAACATCGGTCTCGAAGCATGCTGCTTGAGCTTTGCTAGAAAAAGGAACCCCGCCACATTTCAGAAATTAAGAATTACTTGTATGATCTCTGCTGACCGATACGAGTTTTTCAAACCAATCAGCAAACGCACGCCGCATATATACGGACCTCGCGTAGCGCACAAACGTGATTTCTTTGATTGACTATATCACTGTAAAACGCACCGCAACGAAAATCATTCCGTTGACTAGCTCGTATGTTTGACCTGATTGAAAAACAATTCAGTATGCACCGTTTGAAAACACCTTAAAGTTAGTTATTTGTAGGGACAGTCTAGGTGTCCAGAGCACGCTGATGTATTCGCTGGGTTTGATTTCTGGTTCCTGATATTTCGCTCAATCAAAAAGATAATAGTAAGTATGAATTTGTTTTAGACAGTAATGCTGTTTCCTCCATTCCCCTGAGCAAACTAAAATCCTTATTACTTTTGAGCACAAAATTTAGGGCACATCTTCATGACGCTCACTTTCCTATAAGTGAATTGGACTACAGCAATTAGTTTACCATGCTTAATCCCAACGGAATCCTACGAAGTTAAGGTAGAATCTGCATTATGTGAACTTCTGTCATGGCCGGTATTTCAAAAGTGCTAAGTAGAAGACATTTCATCAATTTCATAGAACAGAAGTGAATCAAGTATATTAACCTTGCATTTGATCTAAGCTTCTTGAGGTCTTCAGCTAGCAAGAGGGAACACAGTAAGCAACTAACATCCGCTCCTGTGCATTTTACTTATTCAAAGGTTAGATTAAACAAGAGAAACGGCTGCTTAGAGGAAGTCTTCTTAAACAAGACAATATATTCAGTCTGAGGACTACTGTCCAATGCAGTCTGACAGAAGTTTAATTAGGTTGCTTTTTAGCATAACGCAGTGGCTATGCACGGACTACAATATACAGCTAAATCTGAGCACTCTGGCAAACACCGCGCAGACCGAGAAGTATTTCCGAAATTTATCGTAAGGTCCAATAGTGCCATTGTCTCAAAGATATAGGTAACAGCGTTACAGAAGACAGTTAACTTAGAACTCCCGTATCTAGATAACAGATAATCAATAGTTATAAATTAGCGTTCGGCAGCTGCCGTATACGGAACCCATGATGTTCTAACCCTATATGTATTACAGAGAACCACAGCCTTACCAGTAACCCGAGATGTGCACCACAAGTTTGTGGATGTACGTTCTTACAGCTGCGATGAAGGCTTTATGAGGAACACAAACCGCTGGTTAGCTGCACGTATCAAGCGCGTATACCGATACTGATGGACAGCTCCCAGCACAGAAAAATATGACACACAATCGGAACAGGACACCTAGACAAACTCTATGATGTATTTTCTATGAGTTATCTGAACAATCGGAAACAGTACCTCACTTTTCTGAGACTTCATCCTTTGGAGTTCATATTCCTATGCTTAGTTGGTCCATTCCCCTATGCTATGGCTTCCATTTTTACAGCTTATTCGTACAAAATTAGGTGCGCTGAACCACTGAAAAATCGTGAGAACATTATTTTCCTCAACATAAACTAATTGCACACGTAAAATTGGAAACAAAAATAAAGGTTTACTGTTTATCTCATAATAAGAGCAACGCTTAGTGAAAACAGAAAGGGATCTAATTATTATGAAGGCTCTAATGGTTTAGAGTAACGTTAAAAAGAACAATTCATTTTTCGTGCCGTATCCGTATCAAATCCTCTGGACCCTTCGTGCACCCAGAGAGGTCTTGCTCGAATTAGTCAGAACTGAAAGACTGAGATATTGCTACCCCAAATCTTTAATTTAAACCAGATATTCCGTTACATAAAGCAGTCTTACTGGCAACGGAATTATTCGAACAATGGACAGCGTTTGTCAACTCGTGTTTATTGATGGTTTGGTTAATAGGGCAGACGTTTACCCAGTTGTCACACACGATAATAAAGAAATGAACGACTATCATCAAACGCACCCTTGAGTTACATATCTTTCAGTATAGTTACATGCATTGTGTTTAGCTTAGGTCTTTTTAGTTTCTCGATTATATCACCGTTACCTAAGGTTGTAGTGTGCACCTTATATATCAACTTCTCCATTTAACTCTAAACTGTTCCCTTTTCGTTTCGAGACAGTTTCCGCACACTTGGTAAACTCTCGACAATTTGCCCTATGTCTAACACAAGACGAACAAGTTGGCATCCCAGATTTTCGCTTCATTTAAACCGTTGATCTAACGAAGGGCATCGCCAATAGTTGTTGTGCTTTTCACATATTTCTACTGTAAAGCTAAATATTATTAAAGTAATCACTTGTTGTAAACCCTGCTAAACGATACGCTGGGTTGTCCTTGATATCGCAGTGCGCTTGGCAGAATTTGGACTCTCTTCCCTGTATTAATTAACAAGAAAATCGCGGTCCTGAAAAGTATTGCAATTGTCCCCATATTCGCTTCCAAGACAAGCCAAAAGTTGCGTGCGAAAAAATACATAGTACTTATATGATGTGCAGTGGCCAAAAAGAACATTCCCGAATCATAAAAGAGTATGACATTTACCGGAATGAAAAGTCAGACAGGTAAAAACTAGCCGGAGTCACCACTCGGTCCGCCAGCCAGGACAAAGTCGATCCTTTTTGCTTTCTCACGGCGGAGGTGCCTTGGGACGGTAACAGAGTGGGCGCCCTAACATTACCTGACTTTTGTGTTGACCTCCGTAGCCCAAAGAAAACAGCTGCCTTTTGCATATATACTTTTCTATTCGTATCTCCCAACCACCCGGAACATTTACATTTGGCTGAAATTTCTCATCTCAGTAATAAAAACTAATTCGCATCACTATTGCTTACAATCACAGACGGTTCGGCAACAAAGCAAATGATCAGTCATTTGATGTCTGTCAACATATACTGAAATCCTTTTCCAAGAAGCAAAAAGGGTCGAACGGTAATTAAACCATATGAACGTTTTCGGATTCTCCAGATATATCTGCATGTCTTCAGCTGACATGCCATACTGTGCATTTTGTGCAACTTCAAACGGGTAAGGCTTGAAGGAGCAAGACCATTGCCAGTTATTTCAAAATCAACCAAAACCCCGGTTGACTTTTGTGTATATATTCACGGACTGTGCCCGTAAGAAAAACAGTTTCTGGCTGCTGTTAACATCTGGCCAGTAGCCAAGAATGGTACATCAAACTACGATGGATTACGTGAGCATCGGTGGTGTTAACAAGTTTGAACGCCTAGTGTCCTCGAATGATTACGTGGATATAAACCCGTTTACTTCTCCTTGAGTTAAGCTATTTTCTGGTGCAGGGTTTGGTCTCATTCACTGCACCTTGACATCCCCGGATGGTAAACAGAAGAACGTCCATCTTGGAGTCAACAGTCCAAGTAATCCTCTCGAATTCCCCAACAGAAGGTTAATTTTTCTATTTTTTTAAGAATTGTGGTATTCATTTATTTCTCGTGTATTTAGACGGTCGTTTATGGAATCCTCTATAAATGACATTTCTACGTCCACAGTTATCTCCATTAATCTGGAGTGTACTGTTACAATTTGTGCTTGCTCATTTACCTGAACATCACGTCCTAACAGCTCGCTGCCTCGAAAGTTTACGGATGATGTTGACTTCTTTGTTAAAAAATCAGAACTACTCCCATTCTCTTGACTGTTGAATTGCGTTTCAACTTTTAAAACGTACAAGTTGTTTGCCTCCCACATTTCTTTCGAATCGGCTTATCAGCACGCGTCCGATTGGTTGAAGAATAAATCTGCAACATAAAATTCCTTGCGTCTCACTTGTATGTACGTCCGCACCCGTGCCTACGGTTCACCTTCGTCATGCCTATATATTAATAACAACAGACTTGCAAACGGACTGACCGTAATATGGAGATGGTATCTGTAAAACCTATCGTTTATTAAAGACGTATTTGTATGCTTGCTGAAAGTTTAATTTCGATGATGCACAGATCAATTTCTTCCCTTGAAATGACCCACCACTATGCACACACACTTTTCCTAGATCGACTTGACTATCTGGTAGACGCTGTGCTAGTGGTGTACATACTAAACGAATATCCTCCTCTAGTTCACAATAAAAGTTGACTTAACAACAGCTAACAAACTGGGTTCAGAGGTTGAACGTTCAAATAACTTATCTAAAGACTGTGGACTCTAATTCGAATACGTTTCAGAAAGCAGGTACAGAGCACCAAAAATTCGGAATAAACGTTACCAGATAACAATCGACTTTAACAAGTGTTCAGAGTACGGTTATTACAATCCGGTGGGCAAAGCAATTAGAACGGTCATAACTCGAACTAAGCACCGACAGTTACAATTCAAAATATCTGCTTACAGTTCACGTTGTTCCCAATCAAACCGATCAAAATCTGCAAGATCCATTTTGAACAATGAAAGGTATACCCACCATCGTTTTGAAAACGAGCGCTTGTGTTCCAAAATGTCTACTGCTTTCAGAAACACTTAACTTGGTAAGCTGGATAGAACTCTTGATATCATGAAATTAAGCAGACTTGCAAAGACTAAGGGAAGCATTTCTGCAACGAAAGGGTAGATAAAACGAATCCTTTTTAATCGGTAGGCTGAGTGTAAAAATAGGTATGGAAACCGCAACTAAATGGTGCAAAAATCAACCAACAGAATTTGCGGACTGTACGTTCAAAAGTAGTGTAATCAGTGTTCCAAATGATGACTGTTTGTTCTTCCCAAAGGTTTCTTCTAAACGCAGATTTCAGGTTTGTGAAACCGACTATTGATGATCTTGGTATACAGCTTCCAATATAAAATCCAATTCTTTTACGTCAACTTTTGTCAATCGGCAGACGACCTGGAGATCACATCCGTAACTGGCAGGATGATTGCAGTAGTTTATGTTTGAGTAACGCTGGTTTTTGCAGCTGTGTTACCCTCATTGCTGTATATACAGCAGAGGACATTAACGTATTCTCTAAAAAGACCTACAAATGACGCTTAGTTAGAAAAGGCAAATGAGTGCCGTCGATATTTATTTGCAGCGTAAAGTGAATTTTCTTTTGATTAAAGGCAAACCTAGCAAAATTGAGCTGGAAATTAAGTTTTTCTTGCTCACTTTCGAACCTTCTAGTGACAGCTTCACACAGATGTTCCCCCTTAGAGGAAAGATTCAACATGAATACACCTTATTCAGAAAAAGTTCATCTTCAGCTGGACCACACATACCGTGTTTCGAACAGAACGTAAGGTGACTGCTCTGTAGGAGTGCTTTAGATCCATCACTGAAAACCTATGCAACGAAGATGAGACCTGCAATGTTATATACTTTGACCTTTAAGTGGCCAATCAGCAAGCAGACGAAGATTCGTCGGAGTAATTTCGTAATCCCCTATTACGATATCCTTGCTCTGTTTTAGTTCCTGTGCGATGTTTTAGTGTGCTTGTTAAGGTACACAACCCAACACTTGAGAATTCATGTAACTTTCTTTACTTGGCCACTTTTTGCTATAAACCGCAGACTCGATTCAAGTACTTGTGAGATAAGCCAATGAAATCCTACCACATTTAACTGATTCAGTGAAGTTCAGCTTCAGTAAACGGCAAATTTATTTCGGGGTTTTATCTAAAACTCAAAGATGGAAAGCCGTAGAAAAAGCACAAAACGCTGTTGTACACCTAATATGAACTATCAAGTGAATTGAACAGCACGTTTTAGGTTGAACCTAACTGTTTTCGGTAGAACATCTGCTACCAGACTGTCCGTCAGAACAGTCTCTGGAGTGGAGTATGCAATTTACAGGTTGAAATAAGTTTACATCAAAGCAGAGCTAGCGGTATTCTAAAAGTCTACTATATCGTGTTTTGTGTCAGCTAAAATTGGTTGTTTTCCCAGTTTTTTTCGCGAGAGCAAACGGTGTCATCTTTAAAAGCAGGTGGTCTATTTTCATCGTATTTTGTGTACTTTGAATTAGACCAACGAATAGTGCAGTGTTTCTCGAAGATAAAAGCCACGATTAAAATCCCTCACTAGTAAATACTCTTTGGGGGCGAAATTAGGATGGATGATTTGAAGCAGAGTAACTTTGCTGTCTGAATACCAGCCACCTAGTAAACCGACTTCATCATTCGTGATGCAGTAAGTTTCAACTAAAAACGAAAAATATTTTCCGATCTGCTTCCTGAACATAAACTCCGTAGGTCATAACAGACACTACCCGACAAGCGAATATTGCCTTTTCTACTGTGCAGAGTGATATGCTTTCAACAAACCTTTCTCGGGTGATGCTTGAATGCGAGTTTACCAAAAGGACCACAGTTCATTATGTTGTTAAATAAAATTAGCCCTTTGGATTAGTTTACTACCTATTCTAAACTTATTAGTTCACCTAAAAATTCCACATCAAACCATAAATTCCCAACTAAGCTGGAAAAACGTAAATAACTTATTTTGATAAAACCTTTATATTTTTCGAAGAGATTCTGTGCCAGTAACTGAGTAACAGAGATTTCGTTTATACTTTTTTAATATGACTGACTAGAACGCCGTTGACGCAACTCCAAGGTTTTTACACGCAAGTAACTATTGCCCGAGGGCCTATTTCATTTTTAAAATGTACTCAGGTTTTACTCTGATAAGATTTGGTATATATGGCTTTATTAAATGTGTTAATCACTAGATCACTTGTTGATATATTACAATCTCAGTACCTGGTCAATAAGATTCGGGCCGTTGGCGTCTTCAGTTTTCCATACTTGCTGCCGTAACGTAAACACGCTTCGGTTGAAATGTCGTTGTGTAGGATCAGGAGAATACAAACGCTTAGTAACCACCATACAGTTTCTGACATGCCAGAAGCATTAACTAACAAACGGACAGTTGATGCCTTCTCAAGAAGCTCACAGCAAAATGAACAGTATCAATAGCTACGAGAGAGGGCGTAAAAATGGATATACTACCATTTATACCATTCTTCTATGAAGTGACAACAAGCTTCAAATCAACATCCGCTCTCACCATTTATCTTTCATCTTTACAGTTTCGTTTTCTCACGATCGCCAGTAAATCAGTTCATGGGTATCTAGGACGTGATCTGTCGTAGGAATCTTCCTTAGTTTGTGGAACTCTCAAGCCCTACTTTGAGCAAAGTTGAGGAATACCTTTCCGATGAGCTTTTAACTGTAACTAGCAATATGTTGAACTCAGAAATTTGTTGAGCAAACTGAGATACAACGAACAAGTGGCTAAATTAAGACGGTCGGTTACCACTCCAAAAAATGTATATAGTGTAAAATGTTGTACCTCTGTTGTCCTTCATCGAAACTCGATTTGTGATCAGCCAGCATTGAGAGAACAGAAGTGCTGGAATCAACACATCTGGTTGTTGTAATCTTAATTACAAAGAATGAAGTGGGATTGCAATTGATTGACTCCATACTCCGGACGTAAATTGAAAGATACACCACATAATAGAATGATTTGAACAAACCCTGAGAACATAATTATAGTGATGAGGAAGATGGTAAAGCCAAGTTCCAGAAACCAGAGCTTCAACTCAGATCTGATGAACAATAGAAAACGTAATCAAACGTTATTTGAAGTTACAATTCATTCAAATTCAATTCGGTCAGATAACTGTCAAATTTGTCTTTACCAAATAACTCACTAACATTAATCCTTTTGATCACACCCTCTAGCTACCCCCGTTTCCTGATTTTAAGGAATCATCTGACTTTTACAATAATCGACTATAACCACATTAGCATGAGCGCTTGACAATTTTTCAGATAATTAAGCTGCAGACGCCGTAACCGTAACATTTCTCAAGGTCCTTCTAATGTAGAACAATCAATTCAGGTTCATTTTTGCATTACAGGAGGAAACCACATGCGAAATGAGAACTTTTGATTTGCTTTCATTTGCAAACAATCAATACCAGCGGCTGTATCCAGAATAGCATGATTAGATTGTACATTTTGATTAACAGTTTCGCCTAATCATCACGATCAGCTGGAAATTTACCGTATATTATTAACAAGAGCGGCCGTCTAATTTAAACTCTCTCCTATGGCTTAAGTAACGGTATTAAGACTGGTATTACGTTATTTTTTCAAGTTATTTATTCTTTCAAAGAATACCGTTGCTCAAGATGTCGCAACTCTTTTGGTCGAATATTGACAAAGAGCCCTTAAATTCGGAAAAATGTCTTACTTTTAGTGAATAAGTTACTGACTAATATGATGAACCCTCAGGCAATGAAGCTATACCCTCAGTAGGAGGCTACTAGTTGACTGTCGGGCAAAAAATAGATCAACTAAAATGTATCTTTGATACAACGATGTCACTGTGTTTTGTATGAAGCGTGGTAGTGACTTTTTGTTTACAACACAACAAACAACTGAACACCACTCCCAAGCTTAGGAAGCAGCATCTTTGAACACAAACTGTGCGCAGCAGGAGCAATATGTCAAGAACCCTCACAAACTGGACATTTTCTCGCTACCTGTCTAAACCGTAACTGTCTGGTTAACTCATAGTCATAATTCTAAAGTGAACACTTCGTATTATCATTCACTTATAGTATTCGGTACACTGTCAGCTTGTTCTGACTTAATATTTTGAATGACTACGAAAGCTGTATGCTTTGTGTGTTTCATTGTAAGCTGTACCCTTCTGCATTTGTGAGTGTTTATAATTAACGCATAAATAGTTGTAGACTTCTGTTCCAGGTTATATGCTACCAAGTTAAATACAGGTTTTCACTCGCATTTTATGTAATACAATTATATTTCCAGCAAAGTGTACAACTCTTAGGTGGTAATTTTGATGAGATCAACCCTGATCAAGATGTTGAGCAAATTCTTCGGAAAAAAATGCTTCAGGGTTTTATCAAATTTGAATGTATTATTTCTCACTACAAACCTACCATTTCTTTTATCAATTTGACATTCGCCATTCGCTTTCTCAAGCAACGTTAAAAAAAAAACGTTTATTCTAATCTCGAACAACTTGTCTGATATTTTGTTGGAGTAACTCTAAAAGGGATCTCCCTCATGTTTGGGCGTGTTCCGATCAAATTACGTAACTTTCCGGAAAATCATAACACACTCAACTAGCTGACAAGGATTTGAATGATTTAGTCAAATTAAATTGAACAACCTCTAGTTATTGCATGTTAATTGGTGGAACCAATACACACTTTACCAACACAACGTATTGGTTTGAAATGCGCTGGTGGAATTTCCTTTGAGACACAAATAAAACGCTCGTAATCATACCGTAATTTGTTTTGTGCCTCACACAAAGTTTGTTGCGATAGCAGACACCACGTGACTGATTTATTCATTCTACAAATTGTCATGGTGTTCGAATTTTCCTGATTGTGTTCGTCCGCTCAGTTATCTGATTATCCCTCCTTTTGCTACTCAAAATTAGAGGCTACTCAGTTGTGATTTTATCAGAAATTACCCACCTTTCTTCCCTCTGAAATAAGTTCGACTCACGATGTGGCTTTGTCATTTTTTCTATTGAGAATGTCAAATTCGACTGAAAACTGTTTTAACCAACATTGAATTGTGCAGGATTTCGTCTTTAATCATTCTGTTTTCGTTACTTTTCAGTTCGATTGTAATGCTGATGAAGTGTCAAAGCAAACCTTTTGTATACGATCACTAACGCCTTTGAAAGTTTTCAAAGTTTATGTTATAGGGTGACAGCGTTAATATTTTTGGTTTATACGCGTAAATGTTAGTAAAATATCTTGTATCTTGTCTACAATATACGTAAACATTTCTCTTAGATGTCTCTTACTCTTTTTTTATACAGTCCATCATTCATCAATTTTTCTTATTCCATACCTGGTTTGTAAATCAACGAGCACATTGTCGCTTATCCCGTATCTGCGTTGCACTTTGGATAGCAAAACTAATGTATTTATTATCGTATTCTTTCACTGACATCAGCAATGCAGTAAAATGTCATTCACGGAGTTTTCAGAATGTACTATAAATATGTCGTACACTTACAATCGAGTTACATTTTTCAAACTGCTAATTCAACATTAACGTCACTTTGAATAATATAATATGTATTTTGTTATCTGGCTTTGTACTAATATATATCATTACCTGCTCGTCATTCACAAATTATGCTGAACTGGTGCCGTAATATATCAGTAAATTAACTTTCTCCTATGTGAACGGCTATTTTCGCATCACAAGGTTGCTGAAAACACTGCTTCCATGATTTATAACCTCAGATGAATAGAAGACGAGCCAGAAGGTTCACGAGATTTCAGAGACCGCACTCCTAATAGTGGTCGACGTGCACGTTTCATCGATTCCAGTTGGGCATTGATCAGTTGATCGCAATATGATTGGTTAGTGGCCAAAAAGAAATTGTGTTCAGTTCGAAATTCTACGTGCACATTTTGCTAAAGAAATACGTACATGATTAACATTTTGTGTTGTGCTAGAAGTAATGCCGGTTTGGATTTTGATTTGAAGGAACATGTAACAGATAACGATAAAAGGTCAGCTTATGTTCGTTTTGCAGGACAAGAACATATATGTGGTAATTGCTTTTCCTTCGAAAACAATAGGTCACAGGCGAACATTGTGAACTAACTATATATGCGAATCCACGGATAGTGTTTTACCAGTTTCGTAGAAGCTAGACAAACATTAACATTTAAATAACTTGATATTATTAAATATGCTTCAAAGTTTGTTGGATTTGTAATCTTGTCTCTAACTAAAATTCTTGTACTGACCACATAAAACTGCCACATGTTCCATGCTAATCGCCAACAGAATGGAGTGTGGATTTGTATGCTTCCTAGTATTGTTGAGTATGTTTCACATTTTATGGCTTTATTGGACCCTTTGAACGTTTGTGGTAAAGTAAACATTTATGTAAGAAACGGTGACAGCAAAAGCCATAGGTGCTGCATCACACCACAACAACTGTCTATTTCAGACGATGCTGCCATAAAACCACAATTGAAGACGCAGTCTTAACACATAGTTTGTGAGCTAGTATCAGACGGACCGTTTGTTTTTAGAAGAGGGCCATCACTTCAGAAGGGCTGTTGAAATTGACCTGCCCTACATAGCGAAACGACAATTACCTCACTGTTGACCTAACTTAACAGCTGATGAGTTTGTATCATCAACAGCCCTACTCTTGCAGAGGGAAGACAAAATTGCATGTTGAGTAGTCCGGAGTTGAAGGTATTTCAAGCGGACGGAATCTACGCATTTAAATATAGTATCAAGGCCTCGACACCTTAAGTGTGTCGATAATGTTACCTACATATATTCAACCCCTACTGTCTTCGGCAAATCATTGTCATTTATATTTCAACCATAAATGTCCGTAAATCCGTCCAAAATTGGCCAGTGTCCCGATTAAGACTGTTTTGTTTACCATACCTTAATGATTATGTCTAGGCTGCGATAGCCAATCTAAAAAAGCAGTGGAATGTTCGCTAACCCCAGACCCTCAGAAAGACAAACCTTTTGTCATTATGGTGTATGCCGTTTCGAACTAGTGGTAGAAGATTGCAGAAAATAAAAGCAGAGTTTAAAAAAGCATGCGCAAGCAGTTGGAAGCTCACAAATCCATTGAGGGAAGAATGAGGAATAGGTGTATTTCAGTGTAAGTCAGACTTGTTCAGCCGTTACTCTTGTACTGAAATTCAACTGTTCATAACCGTGCGTGATAATAAGAATCACCATGTGTTATCATATTTCGAGGGCGATCGTACTTTTAACAGTGAATGTATTAGTGACAGCCACATCTAATGCATCAAGTTAGCAGCAATTTTTGCAGAAATGTTCATCACAAAATAAGATAAAATTTGCTACTTTCCTACAATACGCAAATATAACATTCCTCGGTTGTTCCAATACGTCATGATTTCCGAAAAGGAAACACTTAAATAACAACGAGGGTGATTTAGTCAAAACCAGGTACTGAGTGGTGCTTTCGGCGGTTACCCATCGGTCAGTACAGTGTTATGATCGGCTTTTGCTTTTACAGTTCAGGATGAATCTGTATATATTTAATTAGTGGGTTCACTTGTTGACTATAGACTACCGCTTTAGCATCAAAGCATCAAAGCAGGTTTGTTAACCAATGTACTTTGTTGTTACCAATAGGCTTACGCCAACCGGTTGCTTGGAAATATTTTATTTAGCCAAACTATGATTTTAATCAGCGAAATATATATGTTGCTCGATTGGTTTCCTCAAATTAAAACGTCTTTCGAGTCATCGTTTCATCCCCTCAATAGGTTTTTGAATTCTGAATGGTTTGCTATTTATAAAATTCCACTTTTCCTGTGAGCTGTTAACTAAATTGATCTTATATGAAAC